>JAFMOD010000874.1:44253-58745 GCA_019802435.1 Corydoras maculifer | reverse complement strand
TATATATATATATATATATATATATATATATATATATATATATATATATATATATATATACACACGTACACACGTGTGTGTGTGTGTATGTGTATATATACATACATACATATATATAAGATACATACGTGTGTGTGTGTGTTTCTACATATGTATGTGTTTGTACTATTCTATAAATGCAATTCTCTAATACCCTTTTAAATTCTCTAAAGCACCACATATTTTTTGTCTTCCGCACATTATTTTGCTTCTGCAATAAGACAGCAGCACTTTTCCTTATTCGCTAATGATGGATGCCTCAGAGGAGCCGCACCCCACTCTGGCCACAACCGAGATTAAAATTATGATCAAATATACATGAATGTTAATAAAACGGCGCCATGCTAAAAGGATTCTGGAGAAGGCAAGGGTGGTGTGTATTGGAAATGCAGATTGTGCAGCAATTATTCTGGTCCACCGAAACGAACACGTGCCACACAGGCTTATTGGTATTAAAATTTTTTGGTAGTACATTTTTTCAGATGGAACATCATTTATTTAGTCTTCGTTCTTATCCAACATACTATTATGCAATGATGAAAAGATTCATAAAAAATTCAATAAAGAAATGATTGATTGGCGCTCTGTCCTGAGTGTATCTGCCCAGCGCCCGAAACGTTCTTCCCTGGATGGAAATGGGAACCACCCACTGAACTTTTGCGAATTAAGGTTTAGAGAACTGTAAAACTGCTTTCAGATTATGCACTATTGTTATATAAAACCACAATAGAAATAAATAGACAGAGTTTGAATAGTTATGTGTTATATGAATTACAGTTCACTACACATTAGACTGTTACAATACAAAAAGCCTTGGCATTTCACATGAAGAGGTGAAGAGGAAAGACAGAAGAGAAAGATCTTTGTTCCCTTTTTATTTAATCAGAAACCAGAGTTCTAGCCAACAGGCCAAACTGTTTAGAACTTACTCCACAATAGGTCCTTTGTGGGCCACGGTTTCCTAATTTGCATGCAATTTCTGAATCCGTCGGTCATTCACGTAAAAGCATTGTTCCATTAAAGACTGGCACACGACTTTCATCGGCACTGTCTTCTGTGCATTTTTGTCGCCGAGAGCCAAATGAATGATTAGTTTTGTGAAATGGTTCATTAACAGGTTAGGAGATAATGGAGGTGAAGAGCCAGACGACTCAGGTGAATTCCATAGACTGTCTAACTGTTCCTTTCTCAGAGCCATGGCAATGAATGCCCATCTATAAGTCCCTTATTTGAATAGATATGAGGAATTAAACTTTAAGGATGAGACACAACATGCATTAAATGAGTAAAAGTATGTGGAGAGAGTATGTATCTAATCATCATAGTGGCTGTACTAATTGCAGGGCTCTAAACAGTTTAGTTGTACAAGTTTCTGCCTTGATATATATATATATATATATATATATATAAATAAAACACATCAGTTCCACTTACTATTCCACAATTCCAGACTGTAGTCCATCGGTTTGTGGTCTACAGTACATACTGTTTTTACTCTGTTCTCTAATGGTCAGGATCTCAATGGTACCACCACAGAGCAGGTATTATGTGGTTGGTGCATTATTCCTATCCCAGCAGTGTCTTTGAAAAAAAAAACATCAGGGAACTAAGAAAATAAATAACTAGATAGACTAAATGGACTAAATAGATGGACTACATGTAATCATAAAACTACCTATGGTAAGAAAATAGACAATGGCACAATAAGGGGGTCGTGCCCAAAATTTTAATCAAATATCTGGTAAAAAGTCCAGAAAATGGTGGTATGTGTTAACTAAATTAAAGGAATATATATTCAGTTGCATGCCCAGCAATAGATTGGCGCCCTGTCCTGGGTGTATCTGCCCGAAACGTTCTCCCCTGGATGGGCATGGGGAACCCCCCGCGACCCTAATATAGAATAAAGCGGAAGATAATGGATGGATGGATAATTAGTAGCAATATAATATCAGAACTTACTATTATCATTAAGAAGTGTAGGATATTACTCTTAAATATTCACAACTGATGACAATTGATGTAGTTAATATAGTTTTTGTTTCATCAGTGGTTTAAACTTTTAATACAAAAAGGATATTACATTTGATACGATTCATATTTCTCCACACTAAATCAGCATCCATTAAGTATGCAAGACCAACATTTAATATAAGTTATAGTGATGCAGAAAAGGCCTCTACAGCATGACTGAAAAGTCAAATGTAGCGCAGTGTAACAGTCTTAATCAAATAATATATATAAAGTTTGCTCTTGTGGTCTAAGGAAAGCTGATCCTTTTAATTTATGACTTATTTAAAACGTTAAACCAACAGACAACTAGTTTACCCGGCCTATATTAATCATTTTTACCATTTAAATTTTTTTTTTATTAATACTGTATATCCGAGTTATCCAAGTACTTCAAGTACTGCTTTTGATCAGTTGAGAATATAAAACTGCCAGGATTTAAAATATAACCATTCTAGTTTTTGACCACCAAACATATTTAAGAGCTGTCTCTGGAACTTTCTAATTAAATAAGGATGAATCAATGGCTTGCTGAGCAGTTTAAAATATGGTCTTGATGTTTCTTTCTTTTTTTTTTTTTTACCAGTGTAATGTTTGGGCTGGACTGCCTGTTACTGAGGGAATGAGACTGCGTGGCAGAGACCTAGAGGATTCTGACGGCTCCTGGATATCTAGCGTGCTGGGCGTGCAGAGTGTCAGGCTCCGCCTTCGACTGGACCGACGGAACGACAGTGGGCGAGGCCTTTGGCAACTAGTTGACCTGAACGGGGAGGCAGTACAGAGTGGGCAAGGCTTATGGGATAGGACACCACCCACCTGTTCCCAGAGTAAGAACAGTGTTATTATGTCATCACAGTTCAGTGAACTGCAAGCTTATAGATGTTTTTTTCCAGCATCGGAGCAGTTTTCCTATGACCTAAAACCACATTGTGTAAAAACACTTACAGCCTCTACAAAAGTAGCAAGGACAGTTAAATTGAGTAATATATGAATAAATAAATAATTGTTTAGAGAGATTTGTAGTGAAATCTAATGCATATTGAATACACTATATGAACAAAATCGTTTCTTATTATTAAATTGAGCTGTTTCGTTCTGTCCCATTGGCATAAATCAAGCACTCAGCCATGCATTTTTAACTGTATGCTTTCGGAACTGTTCTGTTCCAGCATGTCTTTGCCCCAGTGCACAAAACAAGGCATGCATGAAGTCATGGTTGGGTGAGGTTGCTATGGATGAACTTGACTGGCTCACACAGAGCCTTAGCCTCAAATTTATTAAACTAGAACAGAGACTGAGAGCCAGACTCTCTCATCCAACATCATAAATGTTGCACTTATCCTTAATCCTAAAAACACACTTCAAAATCCAGAAGAGTGGGAACTGTTTTGATAGCTGGCTGCAAGATGACCTCACCCCTGCAATATATATATATATTGTGCTTTCGTCTTCAAAAAGGGCTGCATAAAACTGTTATTTAACATTTTTTCTCTAGTTTTTTTTTGTTACAGTTGCTAAAGAAAAAAAAATTGTAGCATAACCTTGTGATGTGTAAATTTCCACCACTTATACTGCTCTAATAATTCATTGTTGTTCATGAAGCTGGAGCAGTTTCAAATTCCTTGCTGCTAGACCTGGAATTAATGCAAATGAATGATCATCTCAATGACAGATTACTGACTGTTGAGTGCAGGAACACATGCCATTTAACACTCCAGTCCTACAGAATACAGTGAGGGGGAAATAATTGGGAAGAAATGATGACATATAAAACCAGCCTGACCGGTGAAGCTTAGACAGTAACCTAGATATAGGAGATAACGGACTGGCAGAAAAATACACATTCTGTCATAATAATGGATAACGGAGGGTAAATTGAGGGGTGAGTGCTTCACTTCATTTAACACAGCTTTGGAAGTGAGAGGGTTATTGAGCTTTGAAAAGGTGCCGATTAACATGTGCCATCCATAATTACGCCTGAGAGAGAGAATTGGAGAGAGCAAGACAAAAAACGCAGGGTGTTTCATTCTATTCTTTTTAATTGTCTGGATTCTACAAATATAGTACACTAACTACACACACCTGAATACTTTGCAGGTCTTTTTTTTTCTTCACCTGTCACATGGTTTTATTGCGGCATCAGATTTTCACTGCTGTTGCCATGACAACTCTTAGGCTAGTAAATAAGTTCCCACTGATGTTTGTGTCGGATTATGCATTTATTAGAATAATTTTTTGTCTGCCTCCTGCTTGCATTTTACTGCTGGAATGTAGGCTTTCACAAAAAATGACAATCTCTATAAACTGTTGTTGGGCTGTAAATGATTGTGTCTAGTGGTGTGTTTCGAAAGTATATTGCGGTTAATAGAATTTGGTTAATAAACTGTGCATCTTAGCCTTGGCCCTGCTATCATCTATCATTTTGTAATATTAGTATCACCCAAACACAAAAGCACCAATGATAATTATAGTTATTTTGATTAGATTTCTGATTTGGCTATATATATATATATATATATATATATATATATATATATATATATATATATATATATATATATGAGAAACCAAAGAACCCAGAGAAACCCATGCAAACTGACAACTCTGACAGAATGACTGCACTTACAAAAGCAAATGTATCCAAGCATGAACTCAGGGCCCTGATATTCTTCAACTTGTTAAAGCTGCACTCATTTTATGTTTTCCCCTTTACTGTTTGTGTTGTGTAATCTGACATAAAACCAGACCCGGAGACGAAGGTTTGATTTCAGGTCGTGACGTGAACCAAGGCAATATTTCCAAAGGGTACCATGGTTTTTTATCAGGCACTCAAACTAATAAAAAGGCTGCAGCATGCCATAGGTCTTTCTCCTTTCTGTCATTTCCAAACACCCAGTAGCTGTCTGGGCCGATCCGCCCGTCTCTTATCAGGGTTAATGGAATTCAAATGACTGAGCTGCAGCTGAAGATGAGTCTATGTGTTCAATTATGCTGTGATTTATTGGCTCCCATTTCTCATCCATATGGCATCGGAAAATGAAAAATGAAACTGCCATGGTCAGCTGGATCACAGACTGGCACAGCAGCCCTGACCCCCTCTCTATTACACATACTTTCACACACACACGCCTAGTATGTTAAAGCTAGAAATTGCATGAAGATGCCATATTCTAATAGATTATATGGACAAGGGACATGTTAATCATTAAATGTAGGTGTTTGAATTGGTTCTACTGTCACAGGTGTGTAAATTTAAGCATTAAGCCATGTATTCTTTACAATTTTTTAGTAACTTTGTGGACACATTTGTGAAAAGGCCATTTTCTCCTCCAGCACAACTGTGACTTAGTAAACAAAACAAGTTCTTTAAAGGCATGCTTGGGTGGGTTTAATATGAAATAACATGACTGGCCTGCAAAGACCACTGATTTCAACCCCATTAAAGACCTTTGAGATAAATTAGAAGAGACTTTTTTATCTGACTTCACTAATGCTACTCTTACTCTGATGATGAATAAAGTTTCCCAGTCCCACTCTGAAATCTAGAATACCTCCAGAAAAGCCGCAAAAAAGGTGATGGATCAACACGAATAGAGAGGCATAAAAGTTCCAGTTGGTTTCTCAAAGCTTTCGTATTTCTATTATACATGATATATTATATATAGTGTTGTTTACTGGCTCATTAAAAAGTCAACACATTCTTGTTCCTCATAAAGGAGGATATTTTTAATGGGCTTAATGGTTCATATGCTGGAGTGTAATTTCTCATTACGTGTTCTCACAAGAGGAACTGTTCTCCTCTGCTCTTCTGTGAATGTCTGACATGTTGGACCAGGTCACAGTTGTTGTGTGTGCCTACTTCAGCAGTTTATATTTTTAATTATATTTTATGGTTCTGTCCTGTCTTTAAGTACAATAACAATGTAAGTTTCTAAGTTTACAAGTCCTCAAAGATTCCAAAGTTAGAATTAAGGGTTAAAGTGTTTATTAAGGATGTCAAAGATGAAGCCATACGCTCTTTTTGATATTTAATGCAGTCAATGAGGTTTGTGTTCTGTTTGTATACTATTTGGGTTTATGTAATGTCTATTACCTTTTCTAGTATTAAGGTGAGTTGATATGTAATTGTGGTTATAAGTCAAGATGTAAATTCGTGTGGTTAAACAAGCAAAGGGTCATTCTTAAGACTGAGAGTTTACAATGTAGAAATTACTCATTGTACATTTGTTTATGTGATTTATGTTACAGTTCTTATGTTTGGGTGAAAGGTTATGTACAAAACTAAGGTACAAGCTCAAGAATAAACCTAATCAGTTTGGCAAGAATATTTGTGCTGTCATCGTTAAATCAGAGAGAGCTACAGTTGTATTTTTTTCAGACTGTACAGGCCATGTTTTTTTCTCGACTGACTGTATCTATTTGTCCTTTCCCTTATTTCTTTTGTAATTGGGAAGGTCTGTTGCTATAGCAACATCCTGTGGGTTATTGATCTAACTAAGGGTCTATTTGATTTCCTTTTTCCAGTATGCCATATTGGTTGACGGGTGTGTGTTTATATACATGTGGGGTTGATGTGTTGTTTACATGGTGGTTTGGTCAACAGCCCACCAACAGAATGTATAATGACTTGTGTTGTGTATATATGATGTTTTAACAGAAACCTTCGGTTTTAGGGTTTATAGCAGTGGGAGCAGGTTTCTAATTAAAGATGATGTGTGGTCATAAGGCAAAGGAGTTGGATGAGCATAGAAATGCGTGCACTAAACAGAACTAATTAGAAGAACTAATTACTGATTAAAATTTAATGCAAAAGTTTATGCAATGATGTTTTCTTCCTCTACAGTAAACAAAATTGGGCCACTGTTTATGTACTAAATTAAACACATTGGGAAAAGAACACGTTGCTTTAAACGTGGCTAGTAGTATGTTAAAACCAGAAAGGACTCCTCTACAGCACAGTGGTTTTCTTCTTACCTCATTGTAATAAGGTCTTGGGTTTGCTTTATAGGCTGGTTTGAGTTTGTATGTTTGCATCTGTATGTCTAATTTGAACTTCTGCTTTTTTCCTGCTGAACTAAAATATTAAATGATACATGACCTGATGATACTAAATTGCTCATGGCATGGCAGCTCAGTGGTTAGAGTATTGGACTACCAATCCGAATGTCATAGGTTCAAATCACAAGTCAATCAGAAGTTCCATTGTAGGCCCTTGAGCAAGACTCTTAACCCAGGGGTGCTGTCCCTGTGTTATGATCTCAATACTTGTGATAGGGATATTCCCCAATATACTTAATTATAACAGTAATAAATGAATGATGCTTATAAAATCAACAAAATGGGGAGTGTATAAGTTTGTAACTGTGAATGTGCAGATCCTCTGCCACCCTCCTCACCTCTACGTCTCACAGCCTTTAATTAAAAGGATGGTTATGAGAAGTGCTGTCCTATTCATACGTGTCTAGAGTTCTAACAATCAGACTATAACTAAAATAAATAAGACTTGTCTTTCTTTAAGTTTATGGTGGTGTGTGCTTGTATCTGTATGTGTTGAAGTTATACTTTATGGGGACTAAATGTCCACAGGATCTTTTTGAAAGACAGTGATATACGCTTATTGATGGTAACACAAATAAAAGTTTACTGTGCTACTAGTTACAAGTGCATATACATGTGCGTGGGCCTTTTAGACTACTTGTCTGACCGGCAGTTGACCTGGATGTAGTTTGTCAAATAAAGGGGACCCGTTGGGAGGTCAGGAACAGGTCTTGAGTGTGAGGAATGCTTGTGTGGAATGTGTGTTTATACGGGCCTACGTGTGGATGCATGCTGTTTGTGAAACAGCGCCACATGTGTGTCGTAGTGATTATGCTGATGTGGAAAAAGGGAAACTGTAATTTATTACCCTTTCCCCACAGCACACGCCTCATTCTGCAGCTTTTAACCCTTTCTAAGAATGAACTGTTTTTTGTGTTGCCAGAGTTAGATGTTAGGATGATATAGAGTAGATGAAGCACAGCTGAAATCGAATGACCAGCCAAATTATTGTTTGGCATCCTTTAATCCAACTGTCCCTCCTTAGACCTGGCACAAGATTAAGGGAGCAGAAAGTCAAACTGCCCTGGGTTTGAACTGGTTTGCAAAACTATTATGTACTTCAGCTGAAGGTGAAATGCAGACTAGAACAGAGAGTGAAGGTTTCATTCTCACTTTTCATTCTTGCTTTGAAGCTATATTCATCATTCTACATCAAATATCACAGCATTTATGCATGTTATGGGAATTGTGCTATAGGCAACACTCACTCAAATAATGAAATATATATATATATATATATATATATATATATATATATATATATATATATATATATATATATATATATATATATATTTTTTTTTTCCATGCACAAAAACTGCTGCTACCATATATAATATAAAAACTAAATTATTCAAGTGACTTGGTCTTATTTCGGATTATTATTATTCATTCATTTAATTTATTTATTTATTTTTTTACAAATGGGTTTTAGTCAGGGTTTTATCTTGAAGAGCTTATGTGAGGTTAAACATTTATGATAAATAAGAGGGCTTGGCTCACAATCTCTATTCTAATTCAATCCTAAGGTAATTTCAATGCTGTTAAAGTGAAGGCTTTGTGAGGGTCAGTCCGGTTTTCACACCAAACCTACAACCATGCCTTTATGGAGCTTGCTTTGTACACTGCGGTAGTCTTTTAGGAACAGAAAAGAGTCTATCCCAAACTGGAAGATGACCAACAACTCAAAAATATGGAAGCATACAATGCAGGACGGGTGTGTGTGTATATATATATATATATATATATATATATATATATATATATATATATATATATATATATATATATATATTTAAATATAAGAGATTTTCTTTGCCACTGTTGCAATGTCAGATGAAGTCCTAGTGTAATTTACTTTGTAATTACTTGTATTTTCTGATTAAGAGGATGGTATCCTTATACATTTTCCATACAATGTATTTTGGGACATTTTAAAGTCGATATATTGACAGGGCGCCCACTAGAGTACAAATTAAATAAGAAGCACCAAATCCTTGTATTTTTTAAATTTTACTCAGCAACATGCTGTTCCACTTTCGGTTCTAACGAAGTTGCATTCGTGATATAATTGTCTGCATCTGTTGTTTAATTTTATCTGATTAATAAAGTTCAAAATATCCACCGCGTTATTCCTAAACAGTTGGCTTTGAAATCGAAAGCTGTGGGGAAGAAGTGACTCTGCTCAGATGGTGAGCCAGTAATAATAATAATAATAATAATAATAATAATAATAATAATAATAATAATGATAATAATAATAATAATAATATGAAGAAAAGAGCAAAAGGTTATTTTTTGGAGGCCACTGGATGCAGATGTATTTTCATAGCAAAACAAACACTTCCCACTGCATCTGCTGCCATGTGGATAGAACCGACAGCTGGTGGCTGTGTGTTGACCTAATCCTCGAAGCTTTGGACGATTTGAGGGCAGTTCCTAATAATTTTACTTCAGGTTCAAACATTTTAATCCTGCACTGTGTCCTCTCTAAACCCGCAATATTGCATGTCCGTTCACTTGTGCAGAAGACCTTAGCTGGGTGATCAGGTTTATTTAATCCCACAGCCTTAGCCGAGATTCTGTGGTTTTGTTGTTTGTGTCAACACAGGGCGCAAATTATTCTGCTTAAAATAATTTAGGATTTTTCTAAAGGGGGAATGCGCGTCTGTAATGTTTAATTGATATCAGTTTTCTGGTTGCATTTGTTTATTTTTAACAAATAAATAAAAAGGATAAGTAAATATAATAATTAATCGGTTTTTCTAAATTAAGACACCGAATAGCATGAGAGATTAAGGCAAGGCCGCTTTGATTTGAATGATCGAAAATGATAAACGTGTAAAATAATGCGCAAGAACAAATTCACACGTTTTAAAATAGCCTAAAAACACAAACGATTAAAATATAACAAAATGTTGTGCTTTGATCAATTAATTGATTAAATTTGTATTTGAAACTGAGGAAACCCCACTCGAATGCATGACCACTCGGATTATTTTATGCGTTTGTTGAATCGGATTTGAAATACAAACGATGGATATTTAAATGTATATGAAATAAATGATCTAAATAAATAAAAGCTGGCAGTAATCAAGTAAGCTGATTGTCGGCCGAATTGCAGACTCCGCGTTCTTGAGGGTAATTTGGGGATTTCTACAGCGCCTGGTGATGCAAACTGGTACGAGCCGCTGGCGGTGGGAGGATGTTAGTAGTCGTGTTGCTATGACGACCGAACGGGGACACTAGTTTGTGGCGCGTCGGGAGCGCGCTCAGTAGACTCGAGCGGTCGTTTCGAAAGCCCTATGCGCGGGTCGGGAGCGCGCAGCAGCAACCCCGGCGTTGGAGGGACCTTGACTCACGGGAGCGCGCAGAAGCAACCCCGGCGTTGGAGAGACCTCGACACAAGGGAGCGCGCAGCAGCAACACCGGCGTTGGAGGGACCTCGACACACGGGAGCGCGCAGCAGCAACCCCGGCGTTGGAGGGACCTCGACACACGGGAGCGCGCCCCGGAGACGCGTGTCGCGGTTTCAAGGCCGGGCGAGCGGGCGAAGGCGCTGACGGCAGAGCGGCAACCGAGGCTCTCGGCGGATCCGGACATTTAATCGCACTGTTCGGTCGTGAGGACGGGATCCCGCCGGTATGTTCGTCTTTATTTTCGCTGTGTGGTGTTTCTCTTTTAATATGGGGAAGGAAGAACGTCACAGGGCTCACAACTGCCAAACGCACACACTTCGGTGGCTATTTTCGACGGGGCTATTTTTACAGGCTTATGCATCACCGCCTCTGATGTCCTGTTGGGGTTTTTATAGCACGATCTGTCCACAGATGTGGTGTTTGAATAGCAGGAAAAAATATGTTAGATAAGACATATTGCTTAAAAGAGCCATCGGGAATAGGAATGAAAAGGAATTGATGCACAGGTGTTCCCAAACTTCATTCTCCACCTTTCGTTTAGAATTAATACCTCTATAAGCAGCACCGACTTTCAGTAAAATTGTCTTATAATTGTGCATTAATGCACGTAGATATGGGCTGCATAATTATTTTTCATTCCTTATTCCATTATTCTAGCACGATTTAAATGTAGACTGTAACATTTGACAGTAAATTACATATTAGAGGAATTAAATTTTAGGTCTGGAAAAAAAAAGTTTGCTGATAAAATGTGTAGAAGAAATTCTAGAGGGTTAGGGGTTAAATGTTGTGTTTGTGTTGTTGAATGTTTAGTAACATGTGCTTGTATTTAGGGGACCTGTTGTAAACAAGTTAAGGATTGGAGAGCTGATTTCCTAAATATACATTAGACCACAGTATTAAACTGTGATGTTCGTCAATCCTGAGTTATGACAGATTCTGGTCTGTAAAATCAAAATCAAATAGCCTGTATTATTTTGCAGACCCAACATTGCAACCACATTTAAAATATATGGTAGAAATTACAGACTGAACTGTGTGATGTATAAAGCAGAATTATATAATCACTAAATAATGTAATGAAGTAATATTTATTACACTGAGATCCTGATGTGGGATCTTGGTTTGTAATTTGATGTGTAAGCAGTCTGTGGTGTCCCAATTGTGAATATTCAACCCAGTGCAAAAGAAAATCGACCTAATAACGAGGTGAACAGCTTATATTGTGCAAAGTAATTATTATAAAAATATGATTTCTCGGTTATTTTGGCTGCCTGTGTTCCTGATGGTGACTCTAGAAATACCCAGTCTAAGTGATGGAGCGAGACAGTGCGAATGCGAGTAGGCGAAGATGGAAGCCGTCCATCAGGGAACCGGAGGCCAGGCACCACAGCTGGAGGGGGAGGGGTGGACGGAAATGTGGGCTGGGGGAGGGGGATGACAGGCAGAGGGAGAGTGTGTGTGTGAGAGAGAGAGAGAGAGAGAGAGTGAGTGAGTAGAGGAAAGCGATGCTGCTTTGTGGCTTTATCAGGTTTATGCTTCATCACGAGGGTTTCCTGTATGAACTTTTGAAAGACCAGAGCGTTCCTGTTTATAAGAAGCTCGACAGATTTTACCCTCCTGTAAATAAGGGGGTGGTAGTACACAGGAAGCAGGCTTAAAGATGAAAGCTCACACTCTTCTGCATTTGAGCAAAACACCAACGCAATTGAATGCCTTAAAGACAAATGTTTTGGTTACATTTTAATTTCTTATGTTGGGTTAAAATTAGACTTTGAACTGATTCAAGGGTCAAGAACTAGAAGCAGATATTATAAGAACTTTGGTTTCTTAATGTTTCAAAACAAAGTATGTTTTTACACAGATAAAATTTTTCATGTATTAAATGTGGGGTGACACGGTGGCTTAGTGGTTAGCATGTTCGCCTCTCTGTGTTGTTGATTCAGGTTCGACTTTCAATCTAGGTGGAGTTTCCATGTTCTCCCCGTGTCTGCGTGGGTTTCCTCCGGGTTTTTCGCACACAGTCAAAAACATGGATTCAAGGTAAATTGGCTGCTCTAAATTGCCCCTATCTAAAATGCCTCATATAAAATGTGACTGTGTGATTGAGTGTAAAATGAAAATGTCCTTCTCTGGCTGGGCATGGGGAACCCCTCTGCGACTCTAGTCCCCGGTATAGGATAAAGCAAAAGATAATGATATGACAATATTGGTGCCAGTTTGCTCTCCTTTGCATGTCAGCCATTCATTTCTGATCGTGGACACAGTTTTTTGTGTGTTTTTTTTTTTTGTAAACTAGCATGTAGTAACCATGCACCGATTGTATGTCATATTAGATGTAAATTTTTTAAAGCAGTGTTACAGCGTTTTGAGCGTTAACCTCTAAAGAACAAGGTGAAACGGTAGCATCAAGAAAAAAATATTTTGGTTCATTCAGTTCTTACAGTTATAAAAAATATTACAATAAATTTTTGCTCAGAAAATGCATTATAAAATTATATAAAATGTTGCCTTCACTGGTGATGTGTATATATATGATGATGAATGTATTTCATTTTACTTGCATTATAGTCACAGTAATGCTTAATGCAGAATGTTACCACGTTATATAGTTGAGTTTCACAGATGTCACAGCAGCTGACTGAACAGAAATCAAATAGACTGGTGTGACACTTTGTGGCCAGTGTAACAGCCCATGTTTAATTTTTAGATTTTGAAATTGTGACTTCCTCGGTTCTGAGGGGTTAAACCCTCACCCTCCAGGGGTGCTGTTTCATGTCTGACCCCGTGCTCTGACCCGACCACAAAGTCGGAACACTTGTAAGTCACTCTGGATAAAAGTGTCTGTGAGTCACTGAACAGAAAAACGTTCAGACCATGAAAACAGGTAGTGTTGCTGTTCACTAAATCAACATTTTCAACACTAGCTCTTTAGGGAGGCATAAATTTAACACATTAATGCAGTGCAAACTGTTTATGTTTTATTCTTCAACTAGCAGTGCAAATCAACAAAAAAAAATTACAGCTAAAGAAGTTTCTACGGGACTGAAACTGATAACAGTTGTCAGTTATTTATTTTTTTGAAAGCAGTAATATCACAATAACTACAAAAATATGTTTCATCATGCAGCCCCATCTTGCAACATATTACCAACTTATTTTGTTCAATGTGTAATTATAGAAATCTGTCTTTGAAGTTGCACAATGTCAAAATATTTACTTTAACCCTAACCAAATTCCTTTCATTTTTTTCTGTTGCAGGTCTGATGAGTATTCCCACAACTGTATCTGGACAGTCAGGGGGTGGCGACATGCAATCACCTGGGGTGTTAAGCCCCTCCTTTCTGCCACCCCCAACCGGGAAGGTCCCAGGTCGCAAAAGGGGTCGCCCGCCCCTCAAAAGACATCTAGACTTTGCAAATCGCTACCCAGAGTCTCTGCCTCCCATCAAAATCCCGAAAAAGAGAGGGAGGAAACCTGGCTTCAAGGTCGGCCTGTTTTTTTTTTTTTGTGTGTGTGTGTTCTGATTCTAAATGGTTACAATTATATTTTTAATATAACCACATGAATCACTTTTACATTGCGGCTCATAAGTTAGTACTCAGGTACCCCTTTTCCAGTGTAGTATTATTCTTTCTGATAATGTCCAGACGTTTGGAATAAGGCACCGTCATGTTTTCCCACTCTGAAGGTGTGTGTGCGCGCATGTGTGGGATTTCACTATGACTGATGTAGCTGCAGTCTGCTGCTGTAGTAGAAGCTATTTTTAGCCACGAATGCCTGACTGTCTCATACTAATGTTGATTTTTCATCTCAGACGAGACACAGCACATGTGGGCAATGACACAGTTAACAATGTGCATGCAGGTGCTATTGTCCAATATATATATATATATATATATATATATATATATATATATATATATATAT
>JAFMOD010000874.1:0-30441 GCA_019802435.1 Corydoras maculifer | reverse complement strand
ATCAGACCAGGCAACGTTTTTCCAATCTTCTATTGTCCAATTTCGATGAGCTTGTGCAAATTGTAGCCTCAGTTTCCTGTTCTTAGCTGAAAGGAGTGGCACCCGGTGTGGTCTTCTGCTGCTGTAGCCCATCTGCCTCAAAGTTCGACGTACTGTGCATTCAGAGATGCTCTTCTGCCTACCTTGGTTGTAACGGGTGGCTATTTGAGTCACTGTTGCCTTTCTATCAGCTCGAACCATTCTCGAATCTGGCCATTCTCCTCTGACCTCTGGCATCAACAAGGCATTTCCGCCCACAGAACTGCCGCTCACTGCTTGTTTTTTCTTTTTCGGACCATTCTCTGTAAACCCTAGAGATGGTTGTGCGTGAAAATCCCAGTAGATCAGCAGTTTCTTAAATACTCAGACCAGCCCTTCTGGCACCAACAACCATGCCACGTTCAAAGGCACTCAAATCACCTTTCTTCCCCATACTGATGCTCGGTTTGAACTGCAGGAAATTGTCTTGACCATGTCTACATGCCTAAATGCACTGAGTTGCCGCCATGTGATTGGCTGATTAGAAATTAAGTGTTAACAAGCAGTTGGACAGGTGTACCTAATAAAGTGGCCGATGAGTGTTGTGTATATATATATATATATATATATATATATATATATATATATGCCCAGCGATGGATTGGCGCCCTGTCCTGGGTCTATCTGCCCAGCGCCCGAGATGTTCTCCCCTGGATGGGCATGGGGAACCCCACCGCGACCCTAATAGAGGATAAGCGGAAGATAATGAATGAATGAATGAATGAATGAATGAATGAATATATATATATATATATATATATATATATATATATATATATATATATATATATATATGAGCATGCAATATCTGATTTTTGCCGATAGATGGTGCTCTTGTCTAATTATTTAGCATCGTTCTGCACTGTACTGATTCTATTTCGTTTAATTTGTAGCATATGTAGGGAATCACATAAAACCCACCGTTTGGGCTGATATACAGCTGTAATCTTTACAGTAAAACTTTTTTTTCCAGGGAAGTACTATAGAATGACAGTACTATTATCAGTGATCAGAATTGCTTATACAAATAAAGGTTTGTAATGTCAGAAACTTATTTTATCAAATGCACAAAATGCCAACTTAGTACCAACTGCTCAAAGGCAATTCCAGAAAACTGATCTCATATAAAGGCAGCTAGATTTGTTCCCTACTGATGAAAAGCATCTATGGCATTAGCAGGCAAGGTTATTGCCCAAATTCTGGGGATTACTAAAAGCCAGTGCTGCAATGAAATTCTGCACACAAAGAAAACTCGTATTGGGACTGTTCAAAGCAACTTCGGCTGAATATGTGCAAAACTATTAATGCAGAGAAACTGAATTGCTGTAGACTCAAGAAGAGTGAGGATAAAGATTTAGGGATGTGAAGTTTCTGAGAAATGAACATAGCACTGAAAAAGGTGTGTCATCCTACCAATAAAAACCCACTAAGAACAGCCTTAAGACATAAAGGTGCTGTGAAGAAATACAGAAACGGAAGGGCCTTAAGAGACCCGGGACTTTGATGCATGTTGTGAATACAGAATACATCACCTCCAGGCATGGACAAAATCCATAAACTGAGGATGCTGAAATAAAACGTACAATAAAACACCTACATGTACAAAGCTGAGTATTTCTGGCTGAGAGAGGGTCCTTTGGAGGATTAACTGCAAGCCGGGCTCTGACTAGATTCACTGCGGGAAATAAGCACTTTTCGGCTTACACTTAATAAAATAAGTTGCATTTTTTTATTTTTATTTATTTATTTGGTTGGAAACAACCACCCTTATTTTACCAACTAATATTAACTCATGTATAAAATATTTGAAAGACATATTACACCTGCCTGCAACTGCCTGCAACTCTGTGTGTGTGTTAATATAATGTGACATTGTTTGCTAGTATTAAACACTAGGTCTTATAATGCAGAGCTGTCATTATATTCAGCGGGATAACTAATGATGTCACAGCAGTGTTATTCAGCAGATTTTTATAATGGTGTCACTATTTAACAGTGCCGTTCCAGTAGGTTTCATATTGTCATTAAAACAATGTTATTCACCAAGTTTTTTAAGGATGTCATTATAACAGCTGTTATTTGAAAAGTTACAATAATGGTGTCATTACGCAACACTGTGATTCAACATTGCTATGTAATTTTTTTTTTTTATAATAATATCACTATTATTGGCATCTTAAATGATGCCAACATGTAATTCTATATGTAATTCTATACAACATAAGTTTTCTTGTCATTATATAAACGTCTTTGTCGATATTTCGTCACAATCATGTCATCAAATTTTATTTAATATGTTAGAATAATGATTGCATTATGTAGCATCAATAAAAATATTATAAACAGAAGTGTTATTTAATTGGTTAACACGTCCACCTCTCAGTGCTGGGAATCCAGGTTTGAATTCCGATCTGGGTGGAACATTATTATGTTCTCCCCTGTGTCTGTGTGGGTTTTCTCCGGGTTCTCCGGTTTCCTCCCCCAGTCTAAAAACATGGATTTAAGGTAAATTGGCTGCTATACATTACCCATATGGAAATTGTCCCTATATAGTGTATGCCTAGCATTGAATTGGTACACTGTCTTGGGTGTATCATCCCAGCACCTGAAACATTCTCCCCTGGATGGGCATGGGGTACCCCCCCTCCCCCCGCGACCCTAGTCCCTAGTATAGGATTAAGTGGAAGATAATGAGATATAAGAAATTGCACCATCTAAATTGCCCTATATAATGTGTGTGTGTCTGTATAAGTGAGTGTGTGCCCAGCAATGGATTGGCACCGTCTGAACATTTATCCCCTGGATGAGCATGAAGAACTCACCACGATCCTATTAGAGGATTAAGCGTTCAAGTGACTAAGATCAGATGAATCTCCATTACATTATTATGTCAATGTACCGGCTAATTATTATACAGTTCTTAATATTCAAGAAATGTTTTATCTATTCATCATTTGATTTATTTGCAGCCATATTTTATGCCTTTAATGCCATCAATGACTATCTACCAAGGCTACGTCCCAGCATGATCCTGAAGTATATTATTCCACGAATAAAGTAGTGTGGCACATGTCTCTTAAAGATATTACCACAGCTGCTTTTCCTCTCCAATCTTTATGAGCTCTATATAAACGGCTCTTCTGCAACATTAGTCCCTTCTTCGTCTTGAATGCTTCTGGAGATGTTTCAAATGGGGTAAGCAGACGGAAATGAAAAAAGAGGAAGTAGCTTATCGGCTTTGACAGAAGGAGAGTGAAATGGGGAAATATGTCACGTCTTTCCAGAAGCCTACCTCCTGCTCATGTTTGGAAAATAATGATTTAAAATCATAGCCCAGTCGTTTGTAAGCTATTTTCTTTGCCTTGGACCAAAGTTGTTGTTTTTTTTTTAATTACTACCTTGTAATTTCTGAATGTCATGTTTTCTCTTTTCTAACATTTCACATGGTACACTGTTATGTTAATGCAGCCATAATCTTACAATTGTTAAATTCAATGTCGTGAAAATCCAGACTTAAAGACTAGAGATGTATTTCTGAATTAATTCATCACAATTTACACTTTAGAATTTGCTCTTAACATCTTTTTACATTAATTAAGCCACAATTTCATTAAACCCGAAAGTGCACAACAGTACTGTGCTTTGCTAAACATTCTTCTTTAATGAATCCTAGCCACTATTAGATACCGTTTCTGACAATACATTGGCACATAAATGATTTGCTGTTGGTTATCTCTTAATAACACATTTGTTTTTTCCTTTTGGTGTGATGTCATGAAATATTATTCATGTATATATTGAGTAATTACATCTTATTATATTGACCGCTTAATGGGGGGTTTCCCATTCCCATCCAAAGAAGAACTTAATAGGCACTGAGCAGATACACTGTGTACCCAGTGATGGAGTGGTACCCTGACCTCACTAACTCTCATATAGACATATACGCTATATTGAGGCAATTCATATAGAGGTAATTTAGAGCAGCCAATTCTATTTTATTTTAAATGACATGGTTTTCCTACTGTATTTACACACAGAAGAATTTATCCAACTTTTAACCAAGTGATGGAGTGATGGGCAGCCCTGTATATGGTCCCAGGGGAGCAATTGGATTTAGGTGTCTTGCCCAAGAGCACTTTAGCCATAGTACTTGGTGGAACTGGGAATCAAACCAGGGACCTGTAGGTCGCAAAGCTTGTTCCTTAACCACAAGTCTACAATTGTCCTTGTCAATTCACCTTGAATTCATGTTTTTAGACTGTGGGACAAACCCGGAGAACCCAGGAGAAAATGCAAGCGGACATGGAAACTCTACTAAGATCGCGATTAGAACCAGGAGTCCCTGCCCTATAACGCTGATGTGCTAACCATTATGCATTTAAAAAAAAAAAAAATCAGACTGCCACAATCAGGGCGGAGCTAAAACAGCACATGACAAACTTTAATATGCAACAAAAGCACATATTTTTGGTTACATTGTGGTTGCCTCCTAAATAATCCACTGCATACTACACAGTATGCAAGAATGTCCAGATATGCAGTAGGCATCAATATATAGGTCCCACTGTGATTTCCCATGATTCAACTGAATCAATAGATCACAATAAGGTAAAAGGGGGTAAGTGAATAGCTGACCATTTACAAGTGAAGGTACATTACAATCACAAAACAATATTAATATGTTTTAATGACCAGCGTGGTTATTACTGCGCTATGTATGTAATATGTTGCACATCCAATGCGTCATATCCAAGGTTGCTTGGTTACAGCATTTAAAAAGTCTTTCATTTTACCAGTTTATTTACTTAATTAAAGACAAAAAACAAATCAGCATTGCATTTAGTTTTCCTTTACTGGCACTTCTCCATCTTTAAACTTGCCAAAATTAAACTCAGCCAAAAACTGAAAAGAGCTAGGAGGGAAATAAAAAAGTACATTGAGTGCAGAGAAAATTGGAGACGAAGTGAATTACAGGGTGTAAACATTCTCAGTATCAGGACACTTGATCGTTGATCTGATGTGCCTAATTGGGCTAAGGCCTGACAGCGTGTACATATTCTCATATGTCGCTTGTCTCCAAATACTGATGCTTTGTTAGGATGATTACACACACAGACTGTAAAATAACCAAATCCAGAGATTATCACAGACAAGACAAGCTGAATGCAAATAAGAAGGCAGGGCTGCTAGGCCAATCTGTTCCAGCTCAAGCTGCCACTGGGACCCTAGAGGAATGTGGGATTGATGAAGGAAATTGTTTTTGGTAGGAGAAGTGTAAATGCTCATGCAACCCAGAGTTCTCTGGCCCTTATTAACTCACGGCTAATAGTTTGAAAAACACCGACTTAAGAATGATGTCGAAAAACTGAATTGCATACTTGATGATAACATAAATCAGAAGCATCAGCACAAAGAATCGCAAGCTTGAAAAGCCCCGCATTCAGAAACATACTGAAGCAGAAAATGATGTGAGCTGATGGATGGAAGTGAGCCGGCCCGGGAGAGGCAGTGAAAATGAGTGGAGAGAACACTAAAGCCAGTCTATAAACACCTCGTGCCTGTAGAATCACTCTTATGTGTATGTGTGAATTGTCAGGTACTCTATGTGCTGTCGCAGATCGAAGAGAGCAACGTTCTAATGATCAGGCTGGCAGACGTTTGTGCAGTCAGCTGACTGAGTCCCAATCTCGAGCTTAATTGAAATGCCAAAAAACGAGCTGTTTTACATATGACAAGTACGATTTTTCCATCAGTCTGCAGTTTCACCTGTGCGGCAACGGGGGAAGCACAAAGTGATTTTGGATGAAGTAAGGCACACTTTAATCCCAGAGCCCGGTCCCTGGGTGGGGAGATTAGTTTCAACAGCTGAGAGACTTTTTTCCCTACAACATCTAACCTGAAGAAAATGTCAGAGCCATAAAGGCAATAGGGAGAGTTGAGACGTTTTTCAGCGGGATAAGACTCTGGCACCTCATACTGATTCTATATAAGTAATTTAAATTGTCATGATTGGCTAGAAACTAGGTTTTTGTTCTATCCAACAGTGTTTATTGCACTTTATGCTACAGGGAGTTTAAACTTGTCATGTTTTTTTCTTCTCAAGTTCCAACATTAGGAGTTGATGAAATAGTATTATTATTTTGGCTTGAATTCGCCATATCACCTTTATACTTGCGGCAGGGACTAATAGGACTTGGGCAGACCACCTTTGGTTGCTCTAAAATGCCCCTCTATAGTTTAAGTGAGTAAGTACGTGTGTGTGTTTGCCCAGTGATGGATTGGGGCCCTTTTATGGGTGTATCTACCCATCGCCCATAACATTCCCGCCTGTATGGGCATGGGGAACCCCCCTGTGACCCTATTAGAGGGAACAATAAAATGAAATAAAATATAATAGGATTTCTTGACAACCATGTTATAATCAAATTGTTGTGTGGCTATGATGAGCTTAAAAACTAAGGAAGCACCATCATCAGTTTTAGATCTATGTTTGGAAATCAAGGTTTATAATCAGTATATTATATATATTTCACATGGGGATTGTAAATAGGATTTTGCTTGAAATATGAGTAGACTGTATATCTCTGGGGCAGCACGGTGTCTTAGTGGTTAGCATGTTCTCTTCTCAGCACTAGGGATTCCCGGTTCGAATCCCAATCTGGGTGGAGTTTCCATGTTCTCCGTGTCCGCGTGGGTTTCCTCCGGGTTCTCCTACAGAAGTGTAGAGAGTGTCCTTTATGATGCAGGATTGAGGCCAGAGTGAGTTTCAGCCAAACAGCATGACTGCTACAGACAGGGGGCTGAGTGAATTAATGTTAATGTCTGAGGGAGAAACAAACTACAGTGACACTATCCAGAGGTGTTAAATAATGTACTGGGACAGGGATTCTACCCCGTGGGAATGTTAGAAGGTTTGTCTTTTTTGTTTTCCTTTTCTCTGGTTGTCTTTAATAACTGGGCTTCCATGGTCTGTCCACTCGAGTGCTAGAGAAGGTGATTTATAGCTGTCTGCTCAAATGACTCTCAGGAGTACCGTTCGCTCGAAGGCAGACCCTGCCAAAACTCCATTCTCCTCTCTCTCCCTTTGTCTCAAACAAACACAAAATAGGAAAAGTCTGTCTTTTTTATCCAAATCAATCTATTTCATATACCCAATAAAGAAATAAAAAAAAATACTGCCATTTACTTCCGCTCTCATATACACACTGCCATTTTACCTCCTTCGCTGTTGTCCGTAGATTCCAATATAGACTGTTTTCATGCAGCCACAAGTGTAATTTGTTGGTTAGTAGTCACCTGGTTATATTTCCTCATTTATATAGTCAAATATGAACAAATCAGCAACTGTTTTTAAACTAAAAAAACCTTTTAAGCCTTAAAATCATGTTATGGAAGATGTTTGTTTCTATATTGCAATTGTCATACAGACCAAATGCCTATATATATATATATATTCTCCTATTAATGAGCATGGGATAATGGTTAATGGCTTTTATTCAGTTTAGTATTTGTTAATACCTTGTTTCTAAGTTTCTAAGTTTTAGAAAGTTATTTCATTACAATTCTCTACTGAAAAGATATATGTTTCACACTTTTAAATGCTTAAAATGTAGGTTTTTTTTAAATATGTGTATGAAGCAGAGATAGAGTAAAATATCAAGATGGCCATATTGAGTTGGACATTGTTGCCTCATCTAACCATATAGCCGAGACGAGATCTCCCTCTCGAACTTTTATATTTTTCAAAGACACCTTGCATGGGACAGAGTTTGAAGATGATGAAAGTCTCATTCATACAGTGAGAACATGGTTATGTAAACAGGACGAGAGCCGGCAGGGCATACATGCACTTGTTTCACTAATGTGAGGTCATACAAGTTAATGGAGACTATGAAGTAAAATAGTGCAGTTAGTGTTTTATATTAACAATTACATAGACGTATTGATTTCTTGAAAAGCTTAACCATAAATACTACTACCCTAAGATTAAGCATAACTTTCCCCTAACCAAAACTTTAACCATACAACATATTACTTTAAAACAGAAGGATTTACATTGTGGGGACCAGCTGGCGGTTGGCGGAGGTTCCCACAGTGTG
This sequence comes from Corydoras maculifer, assembly GCA_019802435.1. NCBI lineage: Eukaryota > Metazoa > Chordata > Actinopteri > Siluriformes > Callichthyidae > Corydoras > Corydoras maculifer. The sequence goes on along the minus strand of JAFMOD010000874.1, from coordinate 22,261 downwards.
AGGGTGTAAACTGGGTGTCATATAGGTTGTGTGGAGTATAGTTATACCAAAATATTAAGAAACTTTAGGTTGGGTCATATTGAAATGTTCAACTGTATTGCTTTGATACAGCAATGATATATGATGTAAAATATAACTTAAGATTGCAATAAATGTGATTTTCTGATCACATACAAAACATGTTTTTGCAATTTCACATTTAAAGCACAAAAAAGTAATACAAGTTCACATAGTCATGGATTAAATGCCTTATAACTCTATGGAAAATCTTGTACTCTCTTTCATACTGTTTAAACTTTTGTTTTTCTTTCTGCTCTGCGTGAGAGATTTCGCTGAAGTAATCAAACATTGTAGAGCCGTGCTTTGCTTCACTACACTAATGATAAAAATGGCTACTCTAGCCAACAGTAGCTGTCATTAGTTCTTGACAGATGCAGTAGCTTTTATATTCCTAATCAAGGCCTTAATCGGTAATCTGCTGCTCATGCTGACTGTGATCATAGAGAATGGCTATGCAGTCTGCTATGCATCATCTTTTTCTGCTTTGATGGATATAATTCAATGGCAGATCACAGAGGCAATGGAGCTTCTTATTGAGGCTCATAAAAATAGAATGTGTGCTTTAATAGAGTGGCTCGCAATTTTCTCTACTGGAAAGAAACCTTTTCTATGGTACTTTAGCATTAATCAGGGTTAGCCACTTTCTTCTATTGATATCTAAAGCAACTCCTACCTTTGTTCACTCTTAACATTAAAATGTCAAAGTAGATTTATTTATTATTTTTGGGAAATGTAAAAATAGAACTTTTTGAGAACAATTAGTGACGGTTGTAGTTGTAGTTAAGAAACCAGTCTGGTTCCACCAAGTACCATGGCCGAAATGCTATTGGGCAAGTCACTGAAACCCAATTTCCCCCCAGGCATCGTATACAGGGCTGCCCATCGCTCCAGGCACATGTGCTCACTTCACTTAGCATGGGTATGTGTGTTTCACTGCACGGATGGGTTTTCTCATATTCGCTTTTGTTTAAATGCAGTCTGGACTTTGTGTCTGTATTTAAAATAACAATTAAGTAACAAATGAAATAAATAAAAGTAACAATAACTTGTTTCAATTACATTGTGATGAGGAGCTGAACAAATTATATTTATTTGAATTTCATTGATTTTAGTTAGTGACATCAGTTTGGCTAACAGCTCTAATTTATTTGCAAAGATATGAGATGCATATAGATGGATTAATTATATTCAACTTTTGAAACAACAAAGTTTTCTTTCCAAAGCTGAAAGTTTCCAGTTTTCAGAGGATGGTGCTGCCATATAATTACTGCAACTGCAATTGAAGCATGTAAACAAAACAAAATGCACCATCTGTTAAAATCCTAATGTACTGTGCTGAAAACCCAACTATAAAGCATGATATAAAACCAGCTTCAGAGGCCAATGGTAATCCAGACATCCATTATCTTCCGCTTTATCCTCTACTAAGGTCGCGGGGGGGTTCCCCATGCCCATCCAGGGGAGAACGTTTCAGGCGCTGGGCAGATACAATCAGGACAAGCCGTCTCATGCCTTTTTTCTTTAATATACCCATCATGCCAAAATTTGGCTTTGCATATGGAGATGATGGACTTTTATATGACTGTTTTGCCCGATTGAGACACTGAAGTATTTTTAAAAATAAGTTCAGATCTAAGTAGTAAGTATTAGAACCTAGAACATATTATTATGTGCACATATGTGTATTATGTGTAAATTAACCCCTTAAAGGCTGACAAATGATAAACTGGGGAGTGGAAGAGAAATAGTAATATAATAACAAAACGCTTTTCTGGGAGTTCAAAGATGCTTTACAACAATTAAAACAATGTAGCATTAATAAAATAGTAAAAAACAAACAAGAATAACAATTATTAATGAGTGACTAAAAAGTAGGCAGATCCCAAAAGTCACGTATTTGTTTTGGAGAGAGTTCGAAAGTGAGGGGGCAACAGAAAAGGCTCTGGTCTGGTGCTTGGTTCGAATGCTGATGTCTTCAGTGAGCGTCATATATTCTAATTCTTATAACCACGAATGTAGTTTTAGTTCCTATTTATTGGACCCATACTGACAGGTTGTTTAGTGGGTCTGATTACCCCAGTCTGGCGAAATGATAAACAGCCTTAGGAAAGAAACACAACAGGAAACATGACTAAAAGGAGGGAGTGAGGCTAACATGATGATCACAGGAAAGGGGAGCTTGTGGAGGAGTTAGAAACATAAGGGCATGTGGGAGGAGAGATGCAAAATAAAACACTGGAAAATGAATGCTTGATGAATACTGTGCTCTGTGGGCGAGCGGGCTGCAATGGAGTGGCAGGTAGACGAATACGGCGGTTACAGGGGGCAGACGAGGCGAGCAAAAACGAGATGAGGGTTTCTAACCTGAGTAATGCAGTGAGAGGGCTGACACGTCTGGTCTTTCTTTTGATTCTTGTGTCCTCGTGGACCGGCTTTAACACCATTACTCATATAATTGGGGATAATTGCTTTAACACTGGGTTGAACAAGAAGGAAAGGCCTACCTGTCTGCTTGTGAGATATCTTCATTGATGTTCACCACGAAATGGAAAGACCTCTCTTTGGGTAGAAACAAGTGACAAAAAAAATGTTGTAATGAGTAAATCTGCTCCTTCAACCTTCCAACATGATGATGTGTTCAGTTAATGATACACCATTCAGAAAGGAAGCTTATGCATGTTCCTATACAAAGTCTACTTACACATACTCAACCATACACAATTTTCATATTCTATATTGTGTATATATTATGTCTTATATTTTTATTTTATTTTTACTTAATTTTATTCACACATGGTATTATCCATCCATCCATCATCTTCCGCTTTTATTAGGGTTGCGGGGGGGTTCCCCTTGCCCATCCAGGGGAGAACGTTTCGGGCGCTGGGCAGATACACCCAGGACAGGACACCAATCTATCGCTGGGCACACACTCACTCACACATACACACTCTATATGGGGCAATTTGGAGAACTCCACTGAATTGATCCATGTTTTTGGACTGTGGGAGGAAACCGGAGAACCCGGAGGAAACCCACTCGGACACGGGGAGAACATGGAAACTCCACCCAGATGAGGATTCGAACCAGGAATCCCTAGTGCTGAGAGGTGAACGTGCTAACCACTAAGCCACCGTGCTGCCGCCACATGGTATTATATTGTTTTTTTATTTTTGCTTCTTACTAGCACCTTTGGAGTTGCACCAAAATTAATTGTGTTAATGAAAATTATTACGACTATAAAGGTGATTCTTAATGAGAAGAAGCTCAAGCGCAATAAATCAGTGCATGGTGAGGGAACTGAGGTTTTCTGCTCTTTCCTCATCATTTGGCTTGAAATATTCTTGTTTGGAGAATGACTAAGCTGGGAATGTAGTGAACAAATGCAAAAGCCTGTGTGACTTCAGCATCAGACAAAATACCAAGTAAAAATACCTGGTACTTAGAGAAGTGGAAAACAACATCTACAATAATCCTCGGAGGAGTTGAAAATGCATTTCGGAGCCTGAAGGTTGGCCCATAATGTTTCAATTTGGCCGAAACACAAAGAAACCGTGTCCTCTGTGAAAGGCAATTGATTTGTGGTCGTTATCGCTGCTAAGGCCAACACTAAATCACGGTTAATTAATATCCTGCAACTTTTTCGGCAGCACTTATCTCTTGCCACAGAAGCCAGTAGCTTGTTTAACTATTTCACTGGACAGTTGTTTTTCTCCCTCATGATTTAGAGGTTTTAAGCTCACGATAACAAAAACACACGAAAAAAGAAGACAGCAGACAGACATATACTAAAACGTACTAATGTAATCACCTCTAAGCGCTGGGGATACAATTTCGAATGCCAATCTGGGTGGAGATGCCATGTTCTCCTTGTGTCTGCGTGGGTTTCCTCCCACAGTCCAAATACATGGATTTAAGGTAAATTGGCTGCCATAAATTGCCCCTTCACAGTGTGTGTGTGAGTCTGTGTGAGCCAATGATAGATTGGCGTCCTGTCCCGGGTCTATCTGCCCAGTGCCTAAAATGTTTTCCCTTGAATGGGCATAGGAGAACCCTCCCCATCACGCTAGTGTATGATTAAGTGGAAGATAATGGATGGATGGAATGTGGTAGCTCAGTGGTTAGGGTGTTGGGCTTTCATTTAGGAGGTTGTAGGTTTAAATCCCAGGTTCACTGAAGTTATCAAAGTGGGTCCTTGAGCAAGACTCTTAATCCCCTTGTCTCCATGGGTGTTGTACTAACCCTGTGCTTGGACCCCAACCAAGTTGGGATCTTTGTAAGTCGCTCTGGATAAAAGTGTCTGCCAAATGTAATGTAAACAGATCAATGATAAAAACCCTTAAAATTCGTTTTCCGTATTATATCTCTCCAGTTTGCGAGTTTATCGTCACTAAAGATCATTTGCCTGACTTTACAAACACTAGATTCGTCCTGTGGGGTTCCACCAATCAACGTTCCGTCGTCATAACTTGATCTAACCAATACCTTTCTACCCGATTGATCATCTCCAGCATAACACACTAAATACAATATTATGAAATGCATCACAAAATATTAAAACATGAAGAAGCATGTTACACAACGAGCTCTCCAGCAGTCTGATTACCCGGAATATTACCCACCAGATTGACTCCATCATTAGCATTTCATTTTCTGCACTGGGGACTCATTACAGAACTTCCACACGTGAACTTTTCTATTCTTCTTAATTCTCTGTTCGGAGTATTATGCGCCTGAGGAATTTGCTCGCTTGTCCTCAGTCACTCCACCTTTTAAATGCAGTTTATAGTTTGTTGTGCTGCGGAGGAAATTCGGCTCCCAACCTCTGCTTTCTCTCCCTTTGTTCTCGGTATGTAATAAAACTGACCTTTTTTTATAAGCATTTGCACCTGCTTGTGCAATTATCAAACCAGCATTAAGCCACCAGCAGAGAACAGAGAATGACTAACACTATTCTCGGCATACGATTCTTTTTTGCTACATGAGCAGCAGAGGAATTTCTATTAAAGATCTAAGTTTACACAGGGTTTAAAAACCCAGTTATACATACTTAAATGGTAAGTATGGCACAAAGAAAGAGAAAAGGTGAAAGAAACTTGAAGAAAAAAGAGAGGTGTAAGGATGGTGAGGTGAGGTATGGATGAAGGGGTGAAGGGAAGGTGGAAATGATTTGCTATTTGAGGATAGATGTTAGTAGAGATTCCATTATTATTACATGTGTGATAGAGTGTGCACTACATCTCCTGCAGAGGAAGTAGTGAGGAGACCCACTTTATGGGTAGCATAGGATGCAAGTCGCGACCCAAAAGTGGGTTGCAGACACGTTTGAAAAATTAAAAAAACATTTTTTTATGAATACACATGTAATTTTGTACTTTAATATTTGAAAAAAATATATATATAAAAAAAAAAAAGAGGCACATGTCAGACACGTGAGGCATTCTCGTTGCCATGGTAACCACCATTCATTTGCCCTTACCCTTCTTTATAAATTTGTGAAGTGCAAAGGCAAGATGGTGAAACACATATAACCTGAAGTATTTAAAATATGGATTTTTGTTTCTCAGTTTTTTAAAAACATTGCTCTTAAATTGAATTTGCACGTATATGTACGTTTAAATGTGTTTTTAAAGCCTTTTTTAAAATAATTTTTGAATTTTTTATTCTAAAATTGTGGGTCGTGACTTAATGACCATGCGAAAATGGACTGAGACCAGTTGAGATCGCCTGCTTTAAATTCTATGAATATTATTTAGTGTAATTCTAATAACTCCAAATAAACTTTTGATTGTTTTTAGCCTTTGCAAAAACCTGCACACTCTCTTGAGCGAGACGTCTGTGGATTGAAGCAAGAAAATAATTTGAAGTTGTTTTTTAATTCTTGTTTCATGCCTTAAATCAGTTTCCTCTCCAAACAAGTAAACAGGTTGCGTGGGAGTCCGAGCCAAGCAGGATGAAAGGCTTCTATGTGCCATATGGGCAAGTCCTTTAGGCTACTCTTTTAAAACTGCTTTTCACACTGCTTCATGTAAAATAGCCTTATCTGACTCCTGGAGTGTGTGATGTGAGCCAATTCTACAGCTTTCCTCCTGACACCATCTTATCAACTCCCGAACATCAGGGCCCCCGCGCGCAGCCGAATCGCGGCAAATATATAAATAAAGTCGAGCCCAGTCACAAGCACTTTCTGTGTCTGCTCCATTTGCACTTCAAAGTGGCAGAGGAGGAAAAACGAGTGAGAAGGTGTCTTGTCGTCAGACATTTTTTTTCGCCACCTTCATTGCTAGCTGTAGTTAAAGCTGGAGCATTGATGTTGCCTTATCTACAGAGCCCAGGAATGGCACACTCTCTCCTGGGATTGGCCCCAGGGAGACTCGGGGAGGCACATGGACATTTTTTAGGAAATAGTTTTAAAAAGTGAAGTAAAATTCGGGGGTGAAATGAAATAATTGTAAAGAGAAATATTCTGCTAATTGCAGTGATTACATAAAGCTAAAACAAACTTGTAAATTGAAATTCAAACTTTAGTGGCAATATATACGTGTATATATATAATATAATGGCAATATATATATATATATATATATATATATATATATATATATATATATATATATATATATATATATATATATATATATATATTATATATATACACGTATATATTGCCACTAAAGTTTGATATATATATATATATATATATATATATATATATATATATATATATATATATATATATAATGTATATATATATTCATTCATTCATTATTTCCCGCTTATCCTCTATTAGGGTCGCAGTGGGGTTCCCCATGCCCATCCAGGGGAGAACGTCTCTGGCGCTGGGCAGATAGACCCAGGACAGGGCGCCAATCCATCGCTGGGCACACACTCACTCACACAGACACACTCTATATGGGGCAATTTTGAGAATTCAATTAACTTGATCCATGTTTTTGGACTGTGGGAGGAAACCGGAGAACCCGGAGAAAACCCACGCGGACACGGGGAGAACATGGAAACTCCACCCAGATGGGGATTCGAACTGGGAATCCCTAGCGCTGAGAGGCGAACGTGCTAACCACTAAGCCACATATATATATATGGTGGAGGATGGCACGGTGGCCTGGGGGTTAGCACGTTCGCCTCGAATCCTGATCTGAATGGAGTTTTCATGTTCTCCCCATGTCCACCAGGTTTTCTCTAGGTTCTCCAGGTTCTCCACTTTTAAGGTAAACTGAATGCTATAAATCTTCCCTCTGTAGTCTGTGTGAGTGATTATGTGTCGAGCAATGGATTGGTGCCCTGTCTTGTGTGTATCTACCCAGCGCCCGAAATGTTCTCACCTGGATGGACATGGAGAACCCACCACGACCCTGGTCCAGGGTCCAGGATTAAACGGAAGATACGGTGATGACATTGCTTAGCATCTCCTGGAGTGTACCAAAAGGCTGCCAATGTGGCCCTTAATTCTCATTGCTCCAGTGATACTCTATCATATTTGACCTTGTGTTCTGGCCACAACCATCAACTTTAACACATAAATCACTTCAAAACAGGTAAAAGCATCTGCAAAATGATGTAATGTCTACATAATCAGTTTATAATGTCAATATCTATCTATAAGATATATAAGCAGCTTTGGAATCTTAGGAATATTAACACTGAGATTATCAAATGATATAATGACTCCAAATGTGTAAAAACATCACTGATACAATATGTTTAACAAATCTATATTTGGATTAATTAATTCAATTAATTGAATTTATTAAAGTAAAATACAGATGGCACATTTTGTTCACAATTTCACAACCAATTAACACTTGGTGTGTAAATCAACTGTTAACCTTTAAATAACAGCACATACTGAATTCTCTTATCATCTTCTAATGCAACTAACTTAAGAAGAGTTTGGGGAAATTGTGTGGAAGACATGGAAACACTGGAATACAGGTGTCAGTCCATCGCAGAGCAACCACACTGATAAGAACATTAAGATTCACAGCATTTTGCAGAGGTCCCTCCTTCAGAGCAAGTCACAGAAGCTGTTACATCAAAGTTTCTGGGTAAAGTACCTAGTGCTAATGGCAGACTGGCAATGATGGGCCTTGAACCCTCAACTATCTAATTTGGCCAGAACGTAGTATTTAAATCAATTAGACACGACTGTGAAATAGGTTCTTTTAAAAGTGCAGATTTTTCCTTCAGCTGAAACTACCACAGAATGCTTAATTAGGAAACAAAATGAGATCAGTGTCATCCAGGGAGGCTCCTAATTACATCTGTACTCAAACCTGTGTCAAAAGAAATTTCTGAAATTCGATCATGCATCTTCATTAAGGGCATTTTCTGTGGGAATCAGGACACGGACCAAGGAACGATGGGAGGTGTGATCGGTATAGAAATGGAAAAGAGAGCCATGTGAGCTTATCACTAAGCCCGGCGATTTAGAAAACACGGAGAACCAAGCATCATACAAAGCAGATCCCAGCAATCCCGCCATTAACCTTTAATTTAAATTCCTATTTAAAGCAAATGAACAATGTTTGCTTGGAGCTGAAATTCTAATCTCTTCCTCGGAACACATAACTGGTAGACTGATTACTTTGATGCACGCCTGCAAAGCTTGGTATGCATTTGACATCTATGGTCCACTGCAGACGCCTGTGTCAATAACTATTCTTCATAGACCATAGACTCTCAGAGCGCTGTCCCACTGAGACTCCCGATGATGATGGATCTGAGGACTACAGCTTTTAAGTGGCCATCAGTTGACAGCCAGCGCAGGACAGAAGTAATGATATATGTAAAAAAAAAACAGGATCTGATTCAACACCGACACAAAGCTTTTTAACTTCACTGACAATCCCATCAATCCTACGATAGATGGGGGTGGAGTGAAGGGGGATTCAATTTAGTTATGTATTGGGATTTTTTTTGCAGTGATTCATGTATTGTCATACTGACCGTTAAAGATTACTACACAGAAAATTTTGATTTTTTAACATTAAAATGTACAATTTGGATTTAAGATGGTGAAATGCTGCTATTCTTTAATGTTCCTACAGATGGTACTATAGTTTTTTTCCACAGGCAGCAGATCAATAGCTGTATATACAGTAACTTATGACAGTTTTTGTATTCTATCTGTAATTCTACAAGTAAAAAAATTGTTTAATACACTGTGCCTGTTAAAAAAAAGGGTCACACACTAACATTTGGTGGGACTGCCATTAGCTTTGATTACATCACACATTCACTGTGGCATCATTTCAACAAGCTTCTGTAATGTCACTACATTACAGGCGACATATTTTAACAATGACATGTCTGAAAATCTTTATGCAAAGTTACATCAGCGACTCATTTTGTACTGTTAACTTTACTTCCTTTTAAAGTCAATGCAATTTAAAAATAATAGAACACCATGAAATAAATATCAGTACCATATCAGATATTTTCTTCCTAATTTTCAGCTATGTAGTGTAATATGGTTGAATAATTAAAGATGCATGAAGCCATTGTATTTATGTGGTGGAGTTGTTGACAAAAGACTCAAACAACAAATTCCTGAGCATTCTCATTAGATTTGACATGGCCAGGATGGTCCACAGAGAGCCAGGTGAATAGTTGGCATAATGTGGCCCACATCCCTTAGTCACCTCCTTTATATTAATTAGTCAGTGAGATGAAGGATGAAGAAATAAATGACAATATGAGGGGGTCGGTGGAGTGAGTAGAGGTGAGGATTTGGCTATTGACTGCCCATTATACGGCTCTTCATGCCTTTGAAAATAAAGCTCATTAAAACAGGGCGGCACCTAATAAGCACTAATCCGCCGCTGCTGAGAGACATGCAAGCAGACAACAACAAAAGAAAAAGGCTTATTAAGACAACAAGGTATGCTTTCATTACAGGCTCTTGTGGAGACAGAAAGAAAACAATAACCTTGACCAATGACCAGTGGTGTTGTGTATTAGCCACAAACACTTTTGTAAATCCGTTTTTAAAAAGGACAGGAGTCAAGACACAAGATGGTTGGTTCACAAAGTCAAAAGGAAGTTCAAATGCATATTGATATAATGAAACCATTTAAACTGGAAATTCAAATTGATCCAGTTATTTAGGTGTTTTAAATAGGGACATTGTCGGGACTGACAGAGACGGTCATGAGAGGTTTGGCAATATAGTACTGTGTATAGTCTGAGATCGATATAATCAAGCATCAGTTGTGTTAATCTGTCAACTTTAAAGTAATTAAAATGAATTAACTGGAGTGGAATTATACATGACCCCATGCCCATCCAGGGAGAAATTTCGGAGGATGGGCAGAAACACCCCGGACCAGGCGCCCATCCATTGCTGGGCACACTCCCACACACACTCTATAAGGGGATCTTAGATCGGGGCAATTTAAAGCAGCAACTTCACATTGAATCCATGTTTTTGGACTGTAGGAGGGAACCAGAGTACGTGGAAAAAACCCGGCGTACACGGAAGAACATGGAATTCCCAGTGCCGAGAGACTGATGTGCTAACCACTACCTCCAGATGAAGGACTAGTAACTAATAATTGTACTTAAAGTTTATATAGTGTAATTAAGCAATTATATTTTAATTTTCAAGAAATAATGTACAACCTATTTCTTCCATTCATTTCATTCATTACCTTCCACTTTATCCTCTATTAGGGTCGTGGTGGGGTTCCCCATGCCCATCCAGGGGAGAACGTTTCAGGCGCCGGGCAGACACACCCAGGACAGGGTACCAATCTATTACTGAGCACACACTCACTCACACAAACATACTCTACAGGGGGCAATTTGGAGAACTCAATTGACCGTGATACATGTTTCATGACCGTCTCTGGAGGAAACCGGAGAAACCGGAGGAAACCCACGCGGTCATGAGAGGTTTGGCAATATAGTACTGTGTATAGTCTGAGATCGATATAATCAAGCATCCGTTGTGTTAATCTGTCAACTTAAAAGTAATTAAAATGAATTAACTGGAGTGGAATTATACATGACCCCATGCCCATCCAGGAAGAACATTTTGGAGCATGGGGGAAACACCCTGGACAGGGCGCCCATCCATCACTGGGCACACTCCCACACACACTCTATAAGGGGAACTTAGATGGGGCATTTTAAAGCAGCAACTTTACATTAAATCCATGTTTTTGGACTGTAGGAGGGAACCAGAGTAAGTGAAAAAAACCTGGCGGACATGGAAGAACATGGAATTCCCAGTGCTGAGGGACTGATATGCTAACCACTACTTCCAGAAGAAGGACTAGTAACTAATAATTGTCCTCATTTTTTATAGTGTAATAAAGTAATTATATTTTGATTATTAAGAAATAATGTAAAACGTATTTCTTCTTGTGCATAAAAAAAATAAATAAATAAAACTAGGCTGGCAGCACAGTGGCTTAGTGGTTAGCACGTTCTCCTCTCAGCACTAGGGATTCCCGGTTTGAATCCCCATCTGGGTGGAGTTTCCATGTTCTTCCCGTGTCTGCGTGGATTCCCTTCGGGTTCTCCGGTTTCCTCCCACAGTTCAAAAACACGGATCAAGTCAATTGACTTCTCCAAATTGCCCCATATAGAGTGTGTGAGTGTGTGCCCAGCGATAGATTGGCGTCCAGTCCTGGGTGTATCTACCCAGTGCCCGAAACGTTCTCCCCTGGATGGGCATGGGCATAATAGAGGATAAAGCGGAAGATAATGGATGGATGGATAAACTAGGCTGAATTTAGACCTGAAATTAGATAATAATCAGGTTTGATAATACTACAGTGCAGCTGGTTACTCCATAATTACTGACTTGTGTTCTTCTCTCATTTGTAAGTCACTTTGCATAACGTCATCTGCTAAATAATGGAAATATAATTTAAATGTTCATGTTCACTGTTTCTATTGGAATTGTATGTATAAGCTCCCTTATGTCGCTGAGTGGCTGCCAAATCTGCCACTGTTGGGACCATAAGACAGCTTTTTAACCCCGAGTTGTTAGTATTGTATGATGTTTTGACCTTTGTGAGTCTTGCCACTAACACAGGCTTACCAATTACAAATATGAAAGTGCTGATTGTTGAAGTTCTCTGAAGTTCCATACAACTCATTTTTTTGTATTTAATACTTGTAAAGGATCCCAAAATCAATTTAAAATGTCAAAATGAATAATTTCTTTGGAAGGCGTCCAAGTAATAAATATGATAATGTGATGCCCTGTTATTTAGGGCTTATTTTAATAAAAATGACCAGCTGCCTGTACATTATGCCTTACTTAACAATATGCTGTTGATTTTCTCGTGCCTCTGTCTCTGATGGATTTCTTCGAATATTCATCCAGCTTTTCTGGCATTTGCACATTTTCATTTGTCTCTGATAGGACTTTCTGATGCAAATCAGCAGCTGATTTTTGTATACAAAGTATAGTATGCATAATAACAGTTAATTCCCGGCAGAAAACCCAGAAACCCATTTTAATGAAACATTTCAGCTGATGTCACTCGGGGCATTAGTTCTGATTGCTGGTGCACGAACCTGTAATTTTTCACCTAAACGCCCACTTTGCTCTGTATTTTCTGCATGATCTGCATACTTATAGACGAAATCTTTTGCATCAGTATTAGAAAAGGATTTTAATTTCATCTACTACTCAAATAGTCAATGCAGGATTGTTTGCTCCTTACACCAATAACACAAACCACCATCCGGATGTTTGGATGAATCATTATTATATGTAAAATGTGAATATTTTAATAAACAGGATACATTTTGCTTAATTTTGGCCTGCTTTGGAATATTGATTTTATGGCTATGTATCACTGCAGCACAGTATCACATCTACGTTACACAGTCACATCTACAGCACATAGTCTCATCCACAGCCAAGTCACATATACAGTATACAGATATACAAATCACCTCTACAGCACAATTACATCCATAGCAATCACATCTCCACCACACAGTTTCATCCACAGCACAGTTACACCTATAGCACAGTCACAACTACAGTACACAGTCACATATACAGCACAGTTACACCAACAGTACAGTCACATCTACAGCAAAGAGCCACATCTACAATACAGTTACACCAACAGCACAGGCAAATATACATACAAGAACTAGGAACTAAATTTAAAATTTTAACACAACCTTGCTATTTGTGTAATACATGAGTTAATGTGACCTGTCTGGAGCTTAGAAAATGGTTTGATAATATATTTTGTAATTAGCCTAATTATTTTAAATAGAATGAACTGTTCCATTTATGCAAGAGTCATATGCAAATATACTTCTTATAGAGAATGTGCTATTATGAAAAGTGATTTAATAGTGGTGTCTTAAGTATGGCTGAGCTTTATAAATTTTATGTAGGGTACTATTTAATTATATTTTGCTCATGGCAATTCTTAAAATTTTTGGTATGTGTTGGTCTCTGTAATTGGATTTCTGTCAGCACCTTTCCAAATGAGAATGCATGCAGTGTTTCCGGAACTCAACACAGACCCACTCATAACAATAAACATGCACTTGTGGTCGGGGAGACTGGGAGGACAAGAGAATGACAGTTTTTTTTTTTTTTTTTTTTTTGGTTTCATACGTTCTCCTTCGATTACCCTTCTTTCCTTCTCTCTGGGCTTTCTTTATTGTCTATCAAAATGCACCTCAAGAGAGCCGAGCATGAATATGTGAATAAGATGAGACATGAGACAGATCTATTACAATCATGTGAGCTCAGGACATTTTTCATGCAGACACTTCATTTTCGAACCTTATAAAAGGCCCTATGACAAATTCCCTTTGTGCGAGTGGCATGTTCTTCAGTTTAAGCATATTCATCTATATGGTGTTTAACAACAGGGCTTTTTCTCAAAGCAGCATGGTAATTTAATCTCAAAGAGAACTGAAGCAACATGGACAAGAAATAGATCCATGGTATTTGACCAGTTTTACAGAAAAAAACCTTGTGAGGACCGGGCTCACGGGGACACCAAGCCAGCTTTAACATATTTATACACACACATATATATACAAACATACAGTATGAGTCAAAACGTGGGACACGCCCCCTTCTTGCTCTATGAAGATCATTATCTTAACACATGGATGGACTTTGTAGTTTTACAATTACAGACTGTAGCACATCTTTTTCTTTGTTTTTGGTAGTCCTCTGTTGGTTCTCTGTTCTCTATTGGTCATGAACATCACAGAACAGGTATCATTTGGGTGGGTGGATTGTTTTTTGTCAGTTCTGCAGTCACACTGATGCAGTGAGGGGGTTTTAGTGCAGCAGTGCTGCTGTAGTTTCATTTAAACACCTCAGTGACACTGCTGGGATAAGAATAATACACCAAACAAATAATACCTTCCCTGTAGTGGTACTATTGGGGTGTGTGTATATATATATAGAGAGAGAGAGAGAGAGAGAGAGAGAGAGAGAGAGAGAGAGAGAGAGAGAGAGAGAGAGAGAGAGAGTACATGTTTATTTATACATCACCTTTCCAAAACCAGCTGCAAAGTGTGATACAATAGATAAAATACAGAAGGGAAGCCAAAAATAAACATATTACACACAAAATACATTCATAATGTGTTTGTTAAATAAAAAAAAGATGAATCTATATCTAACATTTAGGATAACACCTGTGGTAAGGCTCTACACTACGCATACAATCCGTACTTGTTTCCCAGGTGCTGTTGTAAGGTCAAGACTCTTATTTTAATTAAGCAGGTCAATGGGAATAATATAAAGGTATGGCATGAAGGGAAAACAGCGGGCAAAAGGGAGGAGAAAAACCTTCTAGACGGTTGGTTTGATCAATATCCCCCGCCCTGAATTCAATCCGTGCGGATGAAAAGCAATTCTCCACATGAGCCGAAATAATTCATCTCCATTACGCTGCACGAGCTTGTTTCATATCTGACCCATTGCCGCTCCACACGCGGCATTCAATCCCTCCTTTCACCTCAGCTCAGATCTTAGAGGACAGAGCTGATGATCATCATACATTTTATTTTAATGGGATGCCAAATAAGTAAATAAATACAGAGGAGAAAGCATTACAGTAAGCAAAATTGTCTTTGTGACTATGTACTATTATAAAAAGTGCTCTGTAAATGACGGCTCAACTTATGATTGCACTCATTATAAAATAAATGAAGCTACTGATCTTCACGCAAGACACACCATCTTTGAAACTGTAATAACAACATATGTACAAATAACAATTTAGACCACATTAATATTGCATGGTGTGGTAGCTCAGTGGTTAGGGCTATCAATCTGAAGGTCATGGGTTCAAATCCCAGGTCCACTGAAGTAACCAATATGGGTTCTTGAGCAAGACCCTTAACCCTCATTACTCCAGACATGCTGTGGCCAACCCTGTGCTTTGACCCAAACCATCAATTTGGATAGTTGTAAGTTGCATTGGATAAAAACATGTGCGAAAATGACCAGATGTAAGTGAAATATTGACATTATTATCGAAATTTAAACAGTTATGCTTACAACAGGGCAAGCAAATCAACCTGTAAATGTAGGTAGGTAGTTCAGTAGGTAGATAATTTGGTGAGGTCAAAGGTAAAAATTTGCAAATAAATGTATGATGACCAGACTGATGACTCACAATGCTCTTCGGAAACTTAGGTTGAACCCCATCCCATTGCGCTGCTGAACAGAAATTCATGCAGTAAACCACGAGGGATTCATTTTTCACAGATTTCTAGTATTTACTGAGTCTGTTTCAGCAGCTGTTTGTCCAGATTTGGCTCATTTACAAAGCTTTTGAAAGACGTGATGATCACAGCCATATTCAGTCTCTAAGTGTATGCACAAAAGATTTATTTAAAAACAAACAAAAAAAAAAAAACCCTTCAATTGCTTTTCAGAACTTATGAATTTTGCATAGGTACAAAATGGTTTTCAAAGCTTAAGAATAAACCAAAGTGAGGTTTTTCAATTACATGTGGACTTTTGCTTTAGTGTGTCGTGAGCTGGATTTTTGATCAATCACACAATGGATTTTGGATTTTGGACAAAGTTTGCTTAAAGGTCATCTAAGTAGTTTTGATTTTTTTTTTTTAAAGATTTTTTATGATTTAATTGTGCAACTCTTTTCAGATAATAGTGTAGATACATGCATGACTTAAATAACAACGCTGAAACTCCGTGGTTCTCAACACTTAATTTCTTACTCGGGACTCAGATTTTAGGGCGGCACGGTGGCTTAGTGGTTAGCATGTTCTCCTCTCAGCGATAGGGATTCCTGGTTCGAATCCCAATCTGCGTGGAGTTTCCATGTTCTCCCTATGTCTCGTGGGTTTCCTCCGGGTTCTCCGGTTTCCTCCCACAGTCCAAAAACATCGATCAAGGTCAACTGAGTTCTCCAAATTGCCCCATATAAAGTGTGTGTGTGAGTGAGTGTGTGCCCAGTGATAGATTGGCGCCCTGTCCTGGGTGTGTCTGCCCAGTGCCCAAAACGTTCTCCCCTGGACGGGCATGGGGAACCCCCCCCCCCGCACCCTAATAGAGGATAAAGCGGAAGATAATGGATGGATGGGACTCAGATTTTTAAAAAGATTATACATTTATTATTTTGTGCATAAAAAATAGTATATTGGGCTTGCAATCTGAAGGTTGTGGGTTTTATCCTAATTGTAGTCCTTTTTTTTATCCTAATTGTAGTCCTTCAAGCCTTATTGATCAAGAGATGCTACATCATGGCATCTGACCTGTATCTGGCATGTAACAATCACAATGTAATTTTTTCATTGACAAATAAAATTACTGAATTTTACTTGGACTCAGTGGTAGTGCAGTGGTTAGGATGTTGGGCTATCAATATGAAAGACATGGGTTCAAATCCCATGTCCACTGAAATTACCAATATGGGTCCTTGAGCAAGGCCCTTAACCGTCATTGCTCCATGGATGCTGTGGCCAACCCAGTGCTGTGATCCCAACCATCAAGTTGGGATATTTGTAAGTAGCTTGAAATACATGTCTGTTAAATGGCCAAATGTAAATGTGCAAGTGATTTGGATGGGTATAAGTTCTTTGTAAAGTTTGGCGGTTCTAGCTTCACAACTGAGGAAGAAAATATTTTTGAAATATCGAGCATGGAATACTAAAAAGATGAAAACAAAGAACAGAACGAAGACTTTGACAAGCCAACATAATAACAGACATTATGCAGAATCTCTCAAATGCACTTGATGCATCTTTTATATATATAAAAAAAAGTAGCTGATGCACACGAATCATAAATGCTGATTCTGCATGTCGTCTACTTATCTTTAAAAAATTATCCTTTTTGAATATTTGTGTCAGACTTCTAATCTCTAGAGCCCTGGTGTGCCTCTGCCTTTCCCAATTACATTGACACATGGCCCACTTCATACCTCATGGTTCAGTGCCAGATGGTGAGAGGCACTCCAAATTAGCCTCTTCACTGGCCTGTGTTTGTGGTAGCTCTGATGCATGGGACATATTTGAAAAAGCTAGGGGAAAAAAATAGGAGGACCCCCACCACCACCACAACATTGTTTTAGTAAAGCCCTTAAAATGGGAACTTCGACATCTACCATACCCAATTACTCCCTTGCTTCATGCCAAAATGAGAAATGAATTTAGGATGCAATGGCACATGGGGCCAGGTGAAAATCCTGGTGCAGAACTGCAAAAGCTGAGAACGTTTCCCATCAGCACCCAGAAAACGAGCTATGAGCTATAGATGCCACAGTCGGGCAAAATGATACATTTGGAAGTCAATACAGTCGGCATCCATACTTATTAATATGACATATATACATATTCAGCCTCTGTCCAGCCTGTCTGGCAAACTTTTTCAACCACTTTGTCTCAGGGGCCTGTACGGCGCATGCTTGAGGGGCTTTCTGACATTTGCTGCTTGGGTATGTGAGCAATTGCCATAATTCTGTCACTCCATTACCCTGGTACAGGTCTCCTGGGTTACTGAGGTCTTATAGAGGAAAAGAAAGCTTCTCAACCTACACATTCGGGGGGCAAATATTCATACTAAAAAAACATCCAGGTAACCGAATGAGTAAACAAATGTGACACCGAATTGCATAGCCTGAAATAAATAGTACATTAATTAAACATGGGTGTTTTATAAAATCTTAGGGGAATGTTAAGACAACCCTTTGAGATGACATGTTTTTAATGCCTACATAAATGAACGCATCCATTGTAAGGGAATATATTTCGATTTTGATAGAAATAAAAGCTGTACCCATCTATGTTGCTGGTGCTTTTGAAGAGATCAGACTGACCGTGTATGAGCAGCGGGTCATTAAAATACACCCCCATAGGGACCTATTATAAATGCACTCAGTATAAAGACACTTGTTTACAGAAATGTACAGATAATAGAAGCATTAGAGCAATTAAGGGGTTACCAACGACACAGCTGATCATGTGTGACCATGAAATTAGACACACTTCACACATGCAGAAGTACAAGGGTCATTTTTCCAAAAAAAAAAAAAAAGGGACATTTAGGGACATGTGGCCAAGAGAGAAACTTAATTATTATTTTTTAAATACTATGAAAACATACTAATGAGCAAATACAAGCATGGTGTTCACCGACTTCCTCAGAAAACCAAACCACACCTCGCTTGATGCTATTAACTGCGCATGCACACAGACATTTACCCCAAAGAGTGTGCGCAACCCACCCAAAACAAATAGACAAAACGAAAGGCAATAAACAAGGTGTTTACCAACCTTGACCTTGAGCAGCTGAGTCAACTGTGTTGAGAATGTGCAGGCTGTTTCTGAACCACAAAACAATGTGGAAAAGGCAACTTGGAATCCCCTGGGTTCATCTGATGGCCAGCAAATTTAGGGGATCACTGCACACCATTTCGCTCATCCGCTCAACAGGAAATGGCAAGTGTTATGACGATTTGCTGCCTGCTGCCATCCAAATTTAAAGGATGCTGCCTCAGACTTCAGCACCACGGCCAGCACCTTCTGAAAAACATTTAAAAAAAACAATTATATTAATTAGTTAATATTAATATGTATTTCCATCACACATTGATTTAAATGTGAGGCGGTCAGAGGTGTGCATTATTGTCAACAATGTCATAGCTGGACAAACAGCTCAGCCAATCAGATTTCAGAAGGACCGGAACTCATTTTATAATGATGGTAAAGGGCACTCAAGACTGACAATCCAACACATCCCTAACCCCTTGCAACAAATTGTGATCTAAAATTAGTGGCTGCAAAACATTGTGCATTTGTTTGTTGCCAAGTATACGTTGTATGTTTTTGGGTCAGCACTTTTAAAATCATTTAACAATGAGGTAATGGTGCAAATGTCTGATTTGTTTTCACCCCAACTGCTTGGTTTTAAATGAGACTTTCTATGTAATAGTATGAAATTGCATATAAAAAGTGTTAATTAAAAACGTTTTGTGTTTCTTCGTTTCCTCCAGGGAAAAATTTGCATCTGCAAAAAGGACCAATACATTCCCAACAGCTTTAATAACAGAAACCATGTGTCAGATAAAACAGACAAAGGCAACTAATATCTCTGAAAATTTAATTTAATGAGCTGCAGAGTTTCCAAGCTGTTGTAAAAAAGAGACTTTTTTTTTCTTTTTAAGAGTGCCAACGTGTGATTGTACTAAAGCGAAAAGAAAAGAGAAAACTGAGAGACTGTGAAGAAAAAGGCTGGTATAAAAGATGACCGAGAATGAATTTAAAAAAAGAAAAAAAAAAAAAAAGAACAGCTGTGCGAGCTGAGTTCTGGAAAGGCAGTCACAGGTGAGGTAGAACAAGGAAGATGAAAGGAAAGTGAAGAGTGGCATTTGAAGCACAGGTGATTGAGAAGGCCGGGGAAGAAAACCATTAAGCTTCTTTTGTGTCCAGTTCAGTGGGTGCACTCAGTCCACACGCTCACTTAATAATTACCTTTTTTATTAATCATCCATCACAGCTCTGCTGAATGTAGGTTAAACAATTCAGGGCTGAATTCAGGGTTTACTTTATTCTAATATTTGTGGGAAGATTTTCACACCTTATATGTACATGAAGAGATTTTTATCTTTTAGACCCATCGATATACATTCATTCATTCATTATCTCCCGCTTATTCTCTATTAGGGTCGCGGTGGGGTTCCCCATGCCCATCCAGGGGAGAACGTCTCAGGCGCTGGGCAGATACACCCAGGACAGGGTGCCAATCCATCGCTGGGCACACACAGACACACTCTAAATGGGGCAATTTTGAGAATTCAATTAACTTGATCCATGTTTTTGGACTGTGGGAGGAAACCGGAGAACCCGGAGGAAACCCACGCAGACACGGGGAGAACATGGAAACTCCACCAAGATGGGGATTCGAACCGGGAATCCTAACCACTAAGCCACCGTGCCGCCGCATCGATATACAAGAGAGTCAAAATAATTAAATCAGACATGGTACTGTACAGCATAAGTGTATGCAATGATGCCAAAACTTTTTTTTGTTGCTATTTTGTGTTGTTCAATGTAAACAACAGAACTTCCATCCATTATCTTATGCTTTATTCTATACTATGGTTGTGGATCTCCATGCCCATCCAGGGAAAAACGTTTTCGGCACTGGACAGATAGACCCAGCAAGTCAATCCATCACTGGGAACACACCCACTCACACAGACACATACACATATAGGGTCAGCTGGTTAAGGAACCAGCCTTGCGACCTAAAGGTCCCTGGTTTGATTCCCAGTCCCACCAAGGACTATGGCTGAAGTGCCCTTGGGCAAGGCACCTAACCCAATTAAGTTCAGGTTTAAGTAATTCATTTACAGAGCACTTTTTATAATAGTACATAGTCACAAAGCAGCTTTACAGTGTTGTACGCTTTAAAACCCCAAAGAGCAAGCTGGAGTGACAGTGGCAAGAAAAAACTCCCCATTATGTTGTTATTTTAAGGAGGGGGGGACTCATCCTCTTCCCGAGTGCTGTATACAGGGCTACCTAGCGCTAAGTGGTGAACATGGGCCTCCCCCCAAAAAACATATTAATACCGAAACATTTACAATCTGGAAAAGTGGTGCAATAAAAAATGCACAATTTAATTTAATGCTGTAGGTATTAACTGCGGTAAACCATGAGTACTTTTGGTACGACTGCGTAAATAGCACACAGTATGCAGCATGTGCAGGTGTTGATACAACCTCTCCCCTTCACCCTTATTGTCTTAATGCACACATACATAGCTGAGTGTTATTAATGGGGCATCAGGTACAAGCCCATCCACCCCCTTAAAAGGCATCCATCTTAATGGTTTAGCTTTGCCTCCATGTGGTTTTGCACCAAACGCTGATTAGCAATTCTATAAAACCGAGGATGAAATTAGAAGGAAGGCAGCCTGTTTTTTTTTCCAACTCAAAAAGCATATCGTATTCAGATAGGGACGGCGACTGATTTTATAAAATTCTATTTCCATATTTAAATTCATAAATCCACATGAAAAATAGAATAGGGAAAAATAGAGTGTCTTTGGAGTAAAGGAACAAATCCATTCCAGCAGCGTTCCACAGTGCATTGTGAAAGCATATTATTCTCCTGTCATCCTCAATAAGAGCATTGTTACACCCTGCTAGTCACAGCTAGTGATCCTTAGCTCATTCTCCTGCAGACCAGGCACACATCGGAAATCAGAGTTCTCTCTGAACAAACCAACGACCGCAAAGGTCTCGCTCACTGCAGCCTGGCATTCTTGCTGACTGCAACAGTTTTTGATATACTTACAACAAGAGCAATCCTGCTGTTTTCCGTTATGAATGCTCTTATGCGTTACGATCAGACTGAGTCATGGGGAGGCGGTCAAATTTTTTTTAAGATTAATGCCACGTTACAAAGGCCACTCAGTGCTGTAAAAATAAATACAGCAGCGTTCCAGCACAGTGGGCTAGGATGATAAATGTCCTTTCAATCAAGAAGGAAAGACAACATATGCTGAAGATGTCGGTTATATTCACTAAAAATCATTAGTATAATAGTAAATAGAGAACATTATTACTTCAGATACGAACAAATCACAAACAAATCAGTCATTAGCTTGTGGTTAGGGAACTATCTTTGTGATCAGAAAGTCCCTGGTTTGATTCTCAGTCCCACCAAGTACTATGGCTGAAGTGCCCTTGGGCAA
>JAFMOD010000871.1:27344-44698 GCA_019802435.1 Corydoras maculifer | reverse complement strand
GGGGGGGGGTGTTTCCCCATGCCCATTCAGGGAAGTACCTTTCAGGCGCTGGGCAGATACACTCCGGACAGGGGGGCAATCTATCACTGGACACACACTCACTCACATACACACACTCTATATGGGGCATTCATTCATTCATTATCTCCCGCTTTATCCTCTATTAGGGTCGCGGTGGGGTTCCCCATGCCCATCCAGGGGAGAACGTCTCAGGCACTGGGCAGATAGACCCAGGACAGGGCGCCAATCCATCGCTGGGTACACACTCACTCACACAGACACACTCTATATGGGGCAATTTTGGAAAATTCAATTGCCTTGATCCATGTCGGAGCGGACGGGTCAGAGCGGACGGGTCGGAGCGGGCGGGGCGGAGCGGGCGGGTCGGAGCGGGCGGCTTCGTGGTGTGTGTGGAGCGGTCGCTGGTTTGTGCCGCTGTGTGTTTGATTCAGTGAGTCATCGTTAACACCGGCTACGTCTTAATGAACTTCACTCACACACTCAGCGGGGACTGCAGGACAGATGTTTCACACCATGTGCATGCGCACACACACACACACACACACACACTGAAACACACATGCAGACACACTGACTAAAACACTCACACTCACTCAAACACACACACACACACAGACACACACTCAGACACACAAGCGCACCTACCCACACAAACACACACACTCACACACTCACTCACACACAAATACACACACTCACACACACATACACACACTCACACACACATACACACACTCACACTCACCCACACACTCACACACACACTCACACTCGCACACACACTCACACACACACTCACACTCGCACACACGCTCACACACACACTCACCCACACATACACACACACATACACACACTCACACTCGCACACACACTCACACTCGCACACACACACTCACACACACATACNACACACACTCACACTCACACTCACACTCGCACACACACACTCACACACACATACACACATATGCACTCACTCATACAAACATGAGGCACAAACTGAACACACTAATCAGAGAGCAGAGGAGCGTTCACAGCTGCACACACTCGTGCTGATGGGTTAATGTACTCCGTTGGCTCCGGCTCAGGGTTTTGGAATCATTAGGGAGAAACATGCAGAACACACACACACACACACACACACACACACATATATATATATATATATATATGCACACACATTCCAATATTGTTTTTTCAAGCTAGACAGTATAAACATGAACGTTGAAGTCCTGGGCAGATGTTCTCAGAGCAGACCAGGAGAACGGTTCTGATGGTTTCATATGAAGTCCTGGGCAGATGTTCTCAGAGCAGACCAGGAGAACGGTTCTGATGGTTTCATATGAAGTCCTGGGCAGATGTTCTCAGAGCAGACCAGGAGAACGGTTCTGATGGTTTCATATGAAGTCCTGGGCAGATGTTCTCAGAGCAGACCAGGAGAACGGTTCTGATGGTTTCATATGAAGTCCTGGACAGATGTTCTCAGAGCAGACCAGGAGAACGGTTCTGATGGTTTCATATGAGGCTCAGTCATATGAAGTCCTGGGCAGATGTTACTGCTGCAGCATTTTAATCATGATCCTGAAGTCTGACATCAGCAGCACTCATTCTAACAAATCTCTAAATCCACATAGAGCAGATCCTGGATCAGCGCTGTTAGTGGATGTATTGATGATGCCTGATAAGTTCAGCAGAACAGAGCAGATCTGGGATCAGTGGTATTGATCAGTATCGGTGACGTCGTATCGGTTCGTGCTCAAATCCCTCGTCTGTTTTTAAATATCTCGATTCCCACATTATGTATCTTTAAGGCTAATTATAGCACAAGGTCAAAAGCAGAAGCTTTCTGATTCTGTGGATCAGGTTCTTCCCTTTGCTGTGTGTGTGTGTGTGTGTGTGTGTGTGTGTGTGTGTGTGTGTGTGTGTGTGTGTGTGTGTGAGAGAGAGAGAGAGAGAGAGAGAGAGAGATGCGGGAACCTCCTGAGTCATCATTTTTAAGGGAGAACCTTCCATGGAAACTTCTGCCCTGGCTGTGTGAGTGTGTGTGTGAGTGTGTGTGCGAGTGTGTGTGTGAGTGTGTGTGTGAGTGTGTACACATCGTAGTGAAGACCACATGACCTCACAACGAGGCCTGACCTCACATGAGTCTATTTTTAAATATTATTTACAAAATAAAGTTTTGACGTTTCGGGTTTATATCACGTAACAACGGAATAACGAGAAATTCCATCCTCACAAGTGTGTGTGTGTGTGTGTGTGTGTGTGTGTGTGTGTGTGTGTATACATGTGAGTTGCATTTTTATACAGAGGGGGGGGGGGGTTCCCCATCCAGGGGAGAACATTTCGGGCGCTGGGCAGATAGACCCAGGACAGGGCACCAATCTATCACTGGACACACACTCACCCACACAGACACACTCTATATGGGGCAATTTGGAAAACTTAATTGACTTGATCCATGTTTTTGGACTGTGGGAGGAAACTGGAGAACCCGGAGGAAACCCACGCAGACACGGGGAGAACATGGAAACTCCACCCAGATGGGGATTCAAACCAGCAATCCCTATTGCTGAGAGGAGAACATGCTAAACACTAAGACACCGTGCTGTCTCGTATATAAACTTTATATTTTTTTATTTATATATAAAGTGCAGACTGGTGTGGTGCAGGGATAACACACAGATCTCACATGGACACCGCCATCGATCACCTTAACACTGAGATAAAAATGAGAACGTGGTTTTGAGAAATGCTAATGAATCAGAACAACGAGCTGCACGAGGGAGACCAGAAATAATTCTGTATAATCGAGACATTGATTTAAAGACGGCGGCATGGTGGCTTAGTGGTTTAGCACGTTCTCCTCTCAGCACTAGGGATTCCCGGTTCGAATCCCCATCTAGGTGGAGTTTCCATGTTCTCCCCGTGTTTGCATGGGTTTCCTCCGGGTTCTCCGGTTTCCTCCCACAGTCCAAAAACATGGATCAAGTCAATTGAATTCTCAAAATTGCCCCATATAGAGTGTGTCTGTGTGAGTGAGTGTGTGCCCAGCGATGGATTGGCGCCCTGTCCTGGGTGTATCTGCCCAGTGTCCGAAACTTTCTCCCCTGGATGGGCATGGGGAACCCCACCGCGACCCTAATAGAGGATAAGCGGGAGATAATGAGTGAATGAATGATTTAAAGACTTTAAAGAAACTTCACCTTCTTACAATCAAAACACAGATGAGATTTAAAGAAAGAGTACCGCAACAGGTAATCCAGATATGATACAATATTCAGGGTGTTCTGCATCCCATTAAGCACCACTGTACATTACAACTGTGGAAACAGTTTGGGGAAGGCCCTCGTCATCTTGAATTGTACCCCAGAGCACAAAGCAAAGTCCATGAATAGAAGGGTGGATGGTTTTGGGGTGAAACCTGGCCTGGAGCCTGCGAGCTGGAGGGGGGGACTCGTTCAGAGGTTCTGAGGGTTCCGCGTTCGAGTCCGCGATCGTGACAACTAACCGAACATCAACATTTATTAAAGTTCTCTGCAGCAGAAACAAGAAAAACAGCAGATGTTCCGAGCAGAACAGGGCGCCTCATGAAGAGGGCGCATCTGTTACCCCAAACTGCTGCCTACTTAGGGTGCGGCGTTCCGATTGGAACGCGTTCGGAATGCAGATCACACGGATCTCACAAAACATTCCCTCTGCACTGTGTGTACCATCTGCACAATACAGAAGCATCAATGTTTACACACCCATGTGTGTGTGTGTGTGTGTGTGTGTGTGTGTGTGTGTGTGTGTGTGTGTGTGTGATTAGTACATTTATGCATACAGTACCAGTTTGGAGTTCTATAATTACAGTCTGTAGTCCATCTGTGTTCTGTGTTGTTGTTCGCCCCCTGTTGGTTCTCAGAAGCATCACAGAACAGGGATCATTAGGGTGGTGGATTGTGGTTTATTGTCAGTTCTGCAGGCGGCACGGTGGCTTAGTGGTTTAGCACGTTCGCCTCTCAGCACTAGGGATTCCCGGTTCGAATCCCCATCTGGGTGGAGTTTCCATGTTCTCCCCGTGTCTGCTGTCCCCGTTTCCTCCGGGTTCTCCGGTTTCCTCCCACAGTCCAAAAACATGGATCAAGTCAATTGAATTCTCAAAAATTGCCCCATATAGAGTGTGTGTGTGTGAGTGAGTGTGTGCCCAGCGATGGATTGGCGCCCTGTCCTGGGTGTATCTGCCCAGAGCCTGAGACGTTCTCCCCTGGATGGGCATGGGGAACCCCACCGCGACCCTAATAGAGGATAAAGCGGGAGATAATGAATGAATGAATGTCAGTTCTGCAGTGACACTGATGTGGTGGGGGGGTGTTTGGTGTAGTTTCATTTTTCCACCTCAGTCACACTGCTGGGATAGGACTAACACACCCACCCAATACCCCCTGCTCTGTGGTGGTACTATTGGGGTTCAGAGCATTAGAACAGAGTACAGTATGTACTGCAGAACACAGATGGACTACAGAATGGAACCGTAGAACTACAATTTAGGGGTGTGATTACTTTACTGAAAAGCCATAATTACCTTCCCTTATGAGCTTTTGGGTTCTAAAATATGTTGTATATATATAATTCATTCATTCATTATCTCCCGCTTATCCTCTTTTAGGGTCGCGGTGGGGTTCCCCATGCCCATCCAGGGGAGAACATCTCGGGCGCTGGGCAGACAGACCCAGGACAGGGCGCCAATCCATCGCTGGGCACACACTCACTCACTCAGACACACTCTATAGGGGGCAATTTTTGAGAATTCAATTAACTTGATCCATGTTTTTGGACTGTGGGAGGAAACCGGAGAACCCGGAGGAAACCCACGCAGACACGGGGAGAACATGGAAACTCCACCCAGATGGGGATTCGAACCGGGAATCCCTAGCGCTGAGAGGAGAACATGCTAAACCACTAAGGCACCGTGCCGCCTGTATAGATATATAGATTTTTAAAAAAGTGTACATGCTGGTCTCACATGACGCTGCAGGAAGGAGAATGATCCACCACCCAAATAATCCCTGCTCTGTGGTGGTGCCCTCCTGACCATTAGAACCAATATCAACCAGTTAGGAGAGAAAAAAGATGTCAGCGCGTTTCTTTGCGCAGGACTCGGCCAGGTCGTTCGATTTCCTCGGACTATTCATAGAACCGTTCCGATTTTCAGTCACGGTGGGGGGTGGGGGGGGGTCAAACTACGACATACGTTTGATGTTCATCATCCAGCGTGAAACCTGATGAGAGGGTAAAAATAGGGTGCTATGTGTCCTCCTCAGTCCCCCCCCCAAAGACGGACTCCAAACCGGGGCTGAAATCGCTCTTTAAACGTTTAAAATTAGCTTCACGTCTGTAAATACCTCCTAAATAGCATTCGTGCTAATTAGCATGTTCCTGTGCACTGAGGAGGGGACATTGTTGTAAGGGGTGTGTGTGTGTGTGTGTGTGTGTGTGTGTGTGTGTGTGTGTGTGTGTGTGTGTGTCGCTGCCATTCCCGAATCCTCTCCACTGACTTATTTAACACTGATTCACCCAAAGTGCCTCCAGGCTGAGAGGCTCTGCCCTCCGACCACGCTGACTCATCAGAACTTCCACAATAAGTTATCGTTAGCCGAAATCTCATCTGAGGGGTCACCCAGGTCTGACCTCGGAGCGTTTCAGGAACTATTCGATTTTTTTTAAGTAAAATTGCCCCCAGATCAAAAGAAAAAGGAAAGAAGCTTTTGATCAGAACTTTACAATAAGCTGGAATGATGGAAGTTAGCGTTAGCATGACGATGCAAAAAAAAAACAAAACACAACAACAACAACAAAAAAAAATACTTAAAGGAGACTTTCATTGGAATTCTCTCAAAAGCCAGATTTAAAATGTCGGTTCGGACAACTGCGTACTCCCAGCGTTGTGGTAACAGTTTGGGGAAGGCCCGATATTGTTTACCCGAATCGGTTGTATGCACATCGTCCATCCATCCATTATCTTCCGCTTTATCCT
Organism: Corydoras maculifer; assembly: GCA_019802435.1. Classification (NCBI taxonomy): domain Eukaryota; kingdom Metazoa; phylum Chordata; class Actinopteri; order Siluriformes; family Callichthyidae; genus Corydoras; species Corydoras maculifer. The sequence continues at coordinate 38,658 of JAFMOD010000871.1, read as the reverse complement.
CTACTAGGGTCATGGGGGAGGGGGGGGGGACGTTTCGGGCGCTGGGCAGATACACCCAGGACATGGGGGCAATCTATCGCTGGGAACACACTCACTCACACACACACACACACACTCTATATGGGGCAATTTGGAAAATTCAATCGAACTTGATCCAAAGGTCAATCGGAAACCAGAGAACCCGGAGGAAACCCACGCGGACACGGGGAGAACATGGAAACTCCACCCAGATGGGGATTCGAACCAGGAATCCTTAGCGCAGAGAGGAGAACATGCTAAACCACGAAGTCACCTGTCTGGATGGGTTTCCTCCGGGTTCTCCGGTTTCCTCCCACAGTCCACTCATACAGACACACACACAGACACACTCTATATGGGGCAATTTGGAGAACTCAATTGACCTTGATCCATGTTTTTGGACTGTGGGAGGAAACCGGAGAACCCGGAGGAAACCCACGCGGACACGGGGAGAACATGGAAACTCCATCCAGATGGGGATTCGAACCGGGAATCCTTAGCGCAGAGAGGAGAACATGCTAAACCACTAAGTCACCTGTCTGCATGGATTTCCTCCGGGTTCTCCGGTTTCCTCCTCACTCATACAGACACACACACAGACACACTCTATATGGGGCAATTTGGAGAACTCTATTGACTTGATCCATGTTTTTGGACTGTGGAAGGTAACCGGAGAACCCGGAGGAAACCCACACAGACACGGGGAGAACATGGAAACTCCACCCAGATGGGGATTCGAACCGGGAATCCCTAGTGCTGAGAGGAGAACATGCTAAACCACTAAGCCAGCGTGCCGGCCCGTACTGTACACCGCAGCTCTAAACCTTTATAATGAATCATAGAGGGTTTATTTCGTATTTGTAACGGCTGCCGCAGACGCTTCTCATTTCTCTCCATAAACAGAACGTCTGCTGCAGATATTGATTACAAATCAGAGACACTTCATCATCAGACTTCATCATCAGTATCAACCGGCCTCCTCCGCTGTTTACGCCGCTGTCCTACATGCTGCGTTCTGGCTTCCTTTTCTTTATTTATTGCACGTATCGTTGATGTCATCGTTCAAGCCCGGCGTCCCTGATCTCCAGGGGCGTCGCCTAAAAGGGGTGTGGCCTCAGAGCAGCTTCACACTTCCCGCGGCCTCAAGCGAGCGAACAGTGACGGAGAAGACTCACTGTGCACGAGCTGACATGGTTTTAATTGTCGTATCGTTCCTACTGAATAAGAAACGGACATGTCATTCATTCATTCATTCATTCATTCTCTTCCACTTTTGTCCTTTATTAGGGTCGTGGGGGAGAACGCTTCGGGCGCTGGGCAGATACACCCAGGACATGGCGCCAATCTATCGCTGGGCACACACTCACACACTTAGGCACATATACACACTCTATATGGGGCAATTTGGAGAATTCAATTGACCTTGATCCATGTTTTTGGACTGTGGGAGGAAACCGGAGAACCCGGAGGAAACCCACGCGGACACGGGGAGAGCATGGAAACTCCACCCAGATGGGGATTCAAACCGGGAATCCCTAGTGCTGAGAGGAGAACATGCTAAACCACTAAGCCACCGTGCCGCCCCGTGGTAATTATTTGGTTTTAATATGAAGGACCCTTGTGAGGACCGAGGGTCAGTGGGGGACTCATCCTCCTTCAGCATTATGTGTAAAAACACGTCTATAATCTACTATTAAATCCTATATTATGGTTGCGGGGTGGGGGTGGGGGTATTCCCATTGCCATCCAGGGGTTTCAGGCACTGGGCAGATACAATCCATCACTGGGGCAATTTAGAGCAGCCAATTCACCTTAAAATCATGTTTTTGGGCTGTGGGAAGAAAACCAGAGAACCCGGAGAAATCCCACGTGGACACGGGGAGAACATGGAAACTCCACCCAGATGGGGATTCGAACCGGGAATCCCTAGTGCTGAGAGGAGAACATGCTAAACCACTAAGCCACCGTGCCACGGCTGTGTCTTTGAGGTTCCTGTTTAAACCTTTAAGGTGGTGCAGCAGTTAGCACCCACGCCTCTCAGCGCTGGAGATCCGGGGTTTGATTCTCGATTCGGGTTTCTTGTTTTTTTCAGTCCAAAAACATGGTTTCAAGGTAAATTGGCTGTGCTAAATTGCCCCTATATGGTGTGTCTGTGTGAGTGAATGTGTGTGTGTTTGTGCCCAGCGACTGATTGGTGCCCTGTCCTTGATTGGAGTATCTGCCCAGCAACCCCCCCCCCCCGGTGCCAGAACACAGGGTTTGGCATGATGTAGCACTCCTGGAGCATTATGGGATAAGGGCCTTGCTTAGGGGCCCGCAGGTGAACCCTTAGTGGATTTGTATCAAAACACTGAGCTACTGAACATATTTAATAGAATTGCAGTGCACAGTACGGGGCGGTACGGTGGCTTAGTGGTTTAGCATGTTCTCCTCTCAGCGCTAGGGATTCCCGGTTCGAATCCCCATCTGGGTGAGTTTCCATGTTCTCCCCGTGTCCCCATGGGATTCCTCCGGGTTCTCCGGTTTGCTCCCACAGTCCAAAAACATGGATCAAGGTCAATTAAGTTTTCCAAATTGCCCCATATAGAGTGTGTGAGTGTGTGAGTGTGTGCCCAGTGATAGATTGGCGCCCTGTCCTTGGTGTATCTGCCCAGCGCCCGACATGTTCTCCCCTGGATGGGCATGGAGAGGATGAAACACCCCTAGTGGACTCTAGTAGAGGATAAAGCGTAAGATAATGGATAGATGGATGGGATGTAAAGTGTGTGTGTGTGTGTGTGTGTGTGTGTTATTCTGGATCGATTGCGTCAGACACTGCAGTGCTGCTGGTGTTTTCCAGCGTTGTCACATTCAGCTTATTGCCTCACTTGTAAATGTAAAGTCAGAGATGGCAGGTCGTCTGTGCGGTCGGCGCTAATGGTGACCGCGACCAGGTCCACAACGCAAAAGGTCTAGAATGTGAGGGTCCAGAACGCAAAGGTCCAGAACACAAAAGGTCCAGAACGCAAAAGGTCCAGAACGCAAAAGGTCTAGAACACAAAAGGTCCAGAACGCAAAAGGTCCAGAACGCAAAGGTCCAGAACGCAAAGGGTCCAGAACACAAAAGGTCCAGAATGTGAGGGTCTAGAACGCAAAAGGTCCAGAATGTGAGGGTCTAGAACGCAAAAGGTCCAGAACACAAAAGGACCAAAATGTGAGGGTCCAGAACGCAAAGGTCCAGAACGCAAAAGGTCCAGAACACAAAAGGACCAGAATGTGAGGGTCCAGAACGCAAAGGTCCAGAATGCAAAAGGTCCAGAACGCAAAGGTCCAGAACGCAAAAGGTCCAGAACACAAAAGGTCCAGAACGCAAAAGGTCCAGAACACAAAAGGACCAGAATGTGAGGGTCCAGAACGCAAAGGTCCAGAATGCAAAAGGTCCAGAACGCAAAGGTCCAGAACGCAAAAGGTCCAGAACACAAAAGGTCCAGAATGCAAAGGTCCAGAACACTAAAGGTCCAGAGCGCAAAGGTCCAGAACGCAAAAGGTCCAGAACACTAAAGGTCCAGAATGCGAGGGTCCGGTGCTTCTGTCCCTAAATACAGAATACAGACTTCATAGGGTGTGAGGGTTCAAGGAGACGACCTTCAGATTAAGAAGTCGCTCCCTAAATTCTGCTGTCAGGAGAAAATCCTGCAATAATAACACCACCCCCCAAAAAAGGTGAGGGGGGGAGGACGCCTGCATGGAGGAAGACGGGAAAATCCAATGTTTCCATCGGAGAGGAGAGAGAGGGGGGTCTGAGAAGATAGAGAGTGAGTGAGAGAGATAGAGAGAGACAGGAGGGGAGGGGTGAGAAAGAGAGAGAGAGGGAGAGAGAGAGAGAAAGAAAGAGAGAGAGAGAGAGAGAGCGACTCTTATACAGAGGGAAAGAATGAGGAAGGACTCGCTCTTTCACTCGCTCCTGTTCTGCGCGCGGCAGCAGCTATCTGATCTGGTCTGATCTGATCTGATCTGATCTGATCTGATCTCCTCTGCTCTGGTCTGATCTGATCAGTGCGGGTCGCTGGATGGGAAGGCAGGGGCGAGCGTGAGCGTCCAGTGCGGGATCCTCAGCTGCGGTATAAGAACCGAGCCGCATGCGAGCTGCAGCAGTGCGGCACCGACGCGCTCCGACTCCCTCCGACTACCAAAGGTAAGGACCCGCCGACCGACTCCCGACTCCCGTCTCCCGGCCGAACAGATCCGAACCCCGCTGCACGTCGCCGCTCGGTCGCGTGGCGTGGCGTGGCGTGGCGTGGGGGGTGAGGGATTTAAAAACACGCGCGCTCGCCGGCTGCAAACCCGCGCGCGGCTCCGGACCGGACTCCCGCGCGCCGTCGCAACCGTGGGCTCTGCCGCGGGTTCGCTTCGGTTCGGTTCGGTTCGGACACGGGACCCAGAGACCGGCGCGCGCGCGTTCGGGTCAGAGGAGATGCCACGAGAGCGCGCCTCCACGCGGGACAAACGCCGCGCCGCGCCGCGCCGCGCCGCGCAGAGCCACGCGAACCCGAGCTGCACCGTGACGCTCGGACCTGCCCGGGTCCCCGAACCGAACCGACCCGACGCAGCCGCTGTTTGCGCATCTGGAGCGTCTGGAGTGCGCAAACCTCACAACGAGGATCTGCGAAGAAAGTGCATTCTGCAGCCTGCAATATAGTCTTTAATACAGGACATAATTAAAAAAAGACAAGGCTCTTAATTATATAATAAATGATTATATTCATATATTTATAATTTTAATATCTATATAATATAATATCTAATTAGCTGTATAGGGCGCTGTGTGTTGATGCTCAAATCCTCTTTGAAATCCTCTCTCTGGGGAGAATGTGATGGTCCACCTGAGAACAGAGTGAGTGCAGAAGACCAGACGCCCTGGACGCTCGGCCCTCAGGACGGACGGCCAGCGGCCCGCGGGTCAGTTCCACACACAGGAGCCGGAATGAATCCCGAAACGGTCCGGACTCTGTGGGACTCCTGCAGAATGGACCTCAGATGGGGACGTTTGAGAGCAGAGAGCCTGTCGGGTGAGATTAGGCTCAGAGCGGGATGCCCGCCGAATGCCGATTCCCAGTTATTGTAAGCCAGCTCTGATGATAAACTGCCTCTAAATGGCAGCGAGTGAAGGGGGCAAGTGTGTAGAAAGGTTTCGCCTGCGGGCATTAAATGCAGGCATATCTCCTTGAGCCTGTGTTTTCACCCTGCTGTCCCATCATAACCTCAGACCGCCGGAGGGCGTTTAATATGCAGAATAAAGGCCATGACATCATAATGAGCTCTGATATATGAATATATGATATATAAGATATATATATATATATATATTGCATTATGCCAATGCAGGACATGCAGCGTTCTCCGCATATCAGTTGTGTGCCATCTGTAATACTGCAACAATGCAGATCCCCGCTCCGCCGTTCCTGCCTTCCTTCCTGACGCCCCCCCCCCCTGTTTCTTTTCTTTTCGTTCCCCTCCGCAGGTTTCCCGAGAAGCAGACGGTCGGTCTTTGTCCCGCACCGGAACGATGAGGCATTCCGAGTTGTCCTCCTTCCTCCCCGTGGGGCTCCGGTGTCTCGCAGCCATGTCGGTTTTGCTCTTCAACCTGCACCACGTGACCGCCGAGAACATTCAGGACCAAGGCACGGAGCACGGCGTGGCCTCCAACAAGTCGGGGATGTGCGGCGGCATCGTGGTGTGCGCCGCCGGGGTCATCCTCCCCATTTGGGAGCCGCAGAACCCTTCCTTCGGGGACAAGGTGGCCCGGGCGACGGTGTACTTCGTGGCCCTGGTTTACATGTTCCTGGGGGTTTCCATCATCGCCGACCGCTTCATGGCGTCCATCGAGGTGATCACGTCCCAGGAGAAGGAGATCACCATCAAGAAGTCGAACGGCGAGACCACCACCACCACGGTGCGCATCTGGAACGAGACGGTGTCCAATCTGACGCTGATGGCGCTGGGCTCCTCCGCGCCAGAGATCCTGCTCTCCGTGATCGAGGTCTGCGGGCACAACTTCGAACCCGGCGACCTCGGGCCGTCCACCATCGTGGGGAGCGCGGCCTTCAACATGTTCGTGATCATCGGCATCTGCGTGTACGTGGTCCCCGACGGGGAGCACCGCAAGGTCAAGCACCTGCGCGTCTTCTTCGTCACGGCCGCCTGGAGTATCTTCGCCTACCTCTGGCTCTACCTGATCCTGGCCGTCATCTCTCCCGGGGTGGTCCAGGTTTGGGAGGGTCTGCTGACCCTCTTCTTCTTCCCCATCTGCGTGGTCTTCGCCTGGATCGCCGACCGGCGTCTTCTCTTCTACAAGTACGTCTACAAGCGCTACAGAACCGGGAAGCACCGCGGCATGATCATAGAGACGGAAGGGGACCGCCCGCTGCCGTCCAAGGTGGACATCGAGATGGACGGGAAGATGCTCAACTCCCATGCCGTGGACTTCCTGGACGGGACCCTGACGTTGGACCTCGAGGACAAAGATCTGGACGAAGAGGAGGCCAGGCGCGACATGGCCAAGATCCTGAAGGAGCTCAAGCAGAAGCATCCGGATAAGGAGGTGGAGCAGCTGATAGAACTCGCCAACTACCAGGTTCTGAGCCAGCAGCAGAAGAGCCGCGCCTTCTACCGCTGCCAGGCCACGCGGCTGATGACGGGCGCCGGGAACATCCTGAAGAAGCACGCGGCGGATCAGGCCCGCAAGGCGGTCAGCATGCAGGAGGTGCGCAGCGACGCCGGCGACAACGACCCCATTTCCAAGATCCTCTTCGACCCTGGATCCTACCAGTGCCTGGAGAACTGCGGAACGGTGGCGGTGAACGTGGTGCGGCGCGGCGGCGACCTGAACCAGACGGTGTCGGTGGAATTCCGCACCGAGGACGGGACGGCCAACGCCGGCTCGGATTACGAGTTCACGGAGGGCACCGTGGTCTTCAAGCCGGGGGAGGTGCAGAAGGAGATCCGCGTGGGCATCATCGACGACGACATTTTCGAGGAGGACGAGAACTTCCACATTCACCTGAGCAACGTGCGGGTGCTCCACGAGGCGGACGAGCCCGAGAACGCCGAGGCCAATCACGTGGACGCGGTGGCGGCGCTTGGCGTGCCCGCCACCGCCACCGTCACCATCTTCGACGACGACCACGCCGGGATCTTCACCTTCGAGGAACCCGTGACGCACGTCAGCGAGAGCATCGGCGTCATGGAGGTCAAGGTCCTCCGGACGTCGGGCGCCCGCGGGGTCGTCACCGTGCCCTACAAGACCGTCGAGGGCTCGGCCAAGGGCGGAGGGGAGGACTTCGAGGACAGCCACGGCGTCTTGGAGTTCCAAAACGACGAGATCTTGTAAGTCCTGCGTACGGTACTTGGGTTCTTGGTAACTCTGGTGGTGGAACATGTGTAAGGCAGTTACCAAGATCGGCCAATCAAAAAGCCCGAAGCCTGTTTTTGTGCTCGAGCAGTGAGGGGGGACTTTTCTAAGTGACCCTGCCATTGAGAACCCCACCCGGTTCTGAAGCGTCCCCCCCCTCTGCCTTTATGTTCCGTCACCATAGAGACCATGTGCATGAGTCAGTGTGTGGTTGAACATTCGGATGGATGCTTGTTGACTGGGAATGTGTTGCGCATGGAGCCGGAGGAATGGCAGAAGATCCAGAAGATCCCCCCCCCTTCCTCTTTAGAACTTTCCCTTCTTTACAAACCTGTCACTGCTTTCTTTCTGCTTCCTGTTTGGTCTCTGAGCCCCGAACCCGCCGTGTCCGAGTCGTTGAGATGTTTGTGTTGGAGGACTCGCATGTGGTGCAGTTCTGCAGGTCCAGGTTCTGCAGGTCCAGGTTGGTCCAGGTTCTGCAGGTCCAGGTTCTGCAGGTCCAGGTTCTGCCGGTCCAAGTTCTGCAGGTCCAGGTTCTGCAGGTCCAGGTTGGACCAGGTTCTGCCGGTCCAGGTTCTGCCGGTCCAAGTTCTGCAGGTCCAGGTTCTGCAGGTCCAGGTTGGACCAGGTTCTGCAGGTCCAGGTTGGACCAGGTTCTGCAGGTCCAGGTTGGACCAGGTTCTGCAGGTCCAAGTTCTGCAGGTCCAGGTTCTGCAGGTCCAGGTTGGACCAGGTTCTACCGGTCCAAGTTCTGCAGGTCCAGGTTCTGCAGGTCCAGGTTGGACCAGGTTCTACCGGTCCAAGTTCTGCAGGTCCAGGTTCTTCAGGTCCAGGTTGGACCAGGTTCTACAGGTCCAGGTACTGCAGGTCCAGGTACTGCCGGTTCTTTTTTATTTGTCACCGTTCTTGCATGAGCATTTAGATACCCGTCAGTGCGCTGGACCAGCTGTAGGTGGCGTGCTGGATGTCCTGATGACATCATACCGAACCGCTTACCGTCCTAATTACAGCGTTGAGGCCGGTTCTATCAGTTCCTGTCTTATGAGGGAGCAGAGACATCTGGACCAGCGCTGGGGGTCCAGGTTCAAATCCCAATTTGGGTGGAGGTTCCATGTTCTCCCTGTGGGTTTTTTTCCGGGTTCTCCAGGTTCCCCCCCACAGTCCAAAAACGTGGATTCAGGGTCCTATATAGTGTGTGTGTGTGTGTGTGTGTGGGTGGGTGTGTGTGTCCATTGATTGACTGGCGTCCTGTCCTGGGTTTATCCGCCCAGCATCCGAAATGTTCTCCCCTGGATGGACGTGTGGAACCCTTTGGGGTCTCTAGAATTAATCCCCACAGGTGAACCCTTTATACCACATGCTTCCAATTCCCAACAGTTTGGGGAAGGCCCTCAGTGACGACATGATTGAATGAGCTGCATGGACGAGAACCAGAATGCAGCTGGCAGGCCGAGGTTCTCCCGTCCATCACCCTCACCTCGTCCCAGGATGGGGTGCCACACACACTCACCCACTCACATACACCATAGAGGGGCAATTATAAGCATACAATTCCCCTTGAATAAAGGTTTTTGGTCTGTGGGAGGAAATCAGGAGAACCCGGAGGAAAGCCAGTGACCTCCTCCACCCACGTGACCTTTCGGTTCTGTAGAGGAGAACGTGCGCGAGGGCCCCTGGGTTCCGGAACCTTATTTAAAGGCTTCCCGCGTCCGCTGCCCTGTCCTCGGCGCGAGGCGAGTGCGGGACCGGCGCGAGAGCGTGGGCCGCGGGTTCTCAACAGATTCAAAGCAGATGTGAGGGTCAGACGTTCCGGGGGCCCGGCGGCTCGCCGCATTCTTTCCATGAGTGGGTTCTGAGTCCTGTAACCAAACGGCCGGCGTCGGGGTCGGAGTGGTGGGGGCACAGAACCGGGGGCAGAACTAATTGCCGAGCGTGTAATGCCACATCAGGTCATGTTTTTTGGAGTGGAATACGGATGCCGCGTTCTCGTCGTGTTGTGTTCACTAGGCGGGGGTGGGGATGGGGGGGACGGGTCCGGTACCGGTCAGCGAGCGTGACGCGTGGAGGGGACATCGTGGACGTTTGGACCCCGCCGTAAATCCGCAGGCTGTGTGTACGAAACCCGGGTGCACATCCCTCTCAACGTGACGCGCACTCCAGATTCTTTCCACTCTGCACGACTTTACGCTCGGACTTGTTATTTTTTCGGCTCTCTGGTGTGCACGCCCACCTGTAAACCCCCCCCCTCCCCCCGCGGCGTTGAGGGTCGCCCCACGGACGTCTAAACGCCCGTCGCTCCCACGGACAGCCTCATACCTGCTACCCGGAACTGTTCCTCATGGGCTACGACGCTCACGTAGGTGGGATGCCCGCAGAGTGAACCTGCATCGACCACCTAATGAGACGGTCACCCGGGCGTAGCGCCTTCGCCGCGCGGGTTCAGACGGTAGCTCGTACACAGCGGGAATAAAGCGTCTCGTAAGCGCGCCGTCCGGACGTGCGTACCGGGCCGCCGGGCGCGAGGGTGGTGCGTGGTGGTGCAGCAGAGTTTCAGGCCTCTGGAGTTTGTTTCGGGGGTCGTCCCGCGCTCGCCGCCGCCGTGTCCTTGAACGCGGCGCAGGTGCAGGAAGGACGGGTCGCTCCGGGAAGCTGAGCGCGGGAGACGAAATAAAAAAGAAAGAGAACGTGAGGGGAGAGGGAAAAATAGATGATCTACATTCCAGCGCCCGCGGCGTCCACCAGCCTCCATTCACTGCCACACCGACGCGCCACAAAGTTTCCTGCTGCACTCTGTTTCCCTTCAGAGCACTTGCGACACACACACACACACACACACACACACACTCACATACAGAAGTGTGATGGATGAGTGTGTGTGTGTGTGTGTGCTGAGGTGGGGGTTGTTGGTTTGTGGTTATTATAAACACACACGCTGACTGATTGGATTTCGTGGTTTTCCTTCAGTTCAACAGTGTTTTCACATCATCACCCCGGGGTAAATACGGTGGGGTAAATACGGTGAGGTAAATTTGGTGGGGTAAATATGGTGGGGTTAAATAAGATGGGGGAAATACGGTGAGGTAAAAATGGTGGGGTAAATATGGTGGGGTTAAATAAGATGGGGGAAATACGGTGAGGTAAAAATGGTGGGGTAAATATTCATTCATTCATTATCCGCTTTATCCTCTATTAGGGTCGTGGGGGGGGGGTTCCCCATGCCCATCCAGGGGAGAACGTTTCGGGCGCTGGGCAGATACACCCAGGCCAGGGGGGCAATCTATCTCTGGGCACACACACACACACACACACACTCACTCACACATTTTATATGGGGCAATTTGGAGAACTCAATTGACTTGATCCATGTTTTGGGACTGTGGGAGGAAACCGGAGAACCCGGAGGAAACCCACGCGGACACGGGGAGAACATGCAAACTGCACCCAGATGGGGATTCGAACCGGGAATCTCTAGTGCTGAGAGGAGAACATGCTAAACCAAGACACCGTGCCACCCTGGTGGGGTAAATATGTTGGGGTAAATATGATGGGGTAAATACAGTGGGGTAAAATAACAGTTTGGGGAATGTGGGGTAAATATATTGGGGTAAATTTGATGGGGTATTGATGGATGGTGGTCCTCCGTGGTCTGTTCCTGACAGAGTGGGGTGGATGAATAATTAATAATTAATTCTTGTGATGTCACAATGAGGTTGTGATGTCACAATGAGGTTGTGATGTCACAATGAGGTTGTGATGTCACAATGCGAGTCCAGAAACGGCAGCAGGTTCTTCAGCCGAGCAGAACGTCTGTGTGATTGGTTCTGCGTTCTGTAACCTCGTTTTTTTTGGGTGAAGCCATTAGCAACATGACCTGAAGCGTTCCCAAACTCCTCAGCGTGTGTGTGT
>JAFMOD010000087.1:80779-94175 GCA_019802435.1 Corydoras maculifer | reverse complement strand
AATTCTGAGATACTAAGTGAAAATAATGAGATAAAAGACGGAATTCTGTGATACTAAGTTAAAATAATGAGATAAAATTCGGAACTCTGAGATACTAAGTGAAAACCATGAGATAAAAGTCAGAATTCTGAGATACTAAGTTAAAACCCTGAGATAAAAGTCAGAATTCTGAGATACTAAGTGAAAACCATGAGATAAAAGTCAGAACTCTGAGATACTAAGTTAAAACCCTGAGATAAAAGTCAGAATTCTGAGATACTAAGTGAAAATAATGAGATAAAAGACGGAATTCTGTGATACTAAGTTAAAACCCTGAATTAAAAGTTGGAATTCTGAGATACTAAGTTAAAATAATGAGATAAAAGTCAAAATTCTGAGATATTAAGTTAAAACCCTGAATTAAAAGTTGGAATTCTGCGTCAAATGTTTGTTTTCTGATCTCGTGACGTTCGCTACAGGATAGTTGGTGAAATAGCCGAGTCGATTCGGAGGAACCGACTCATTCAATCAAGTGAAGCAGACTACGAACTGACTCGGAGGAGTCGTATAACTGAACCGATTCTTTGCTCCGAATCTGATTTTAGTTTTAAAAACGTTTTAAAAATCGAAACCCCGATGTGAAAGTCGTACCGTCTCGATGGAAACCGGCCGCCGGGGGGCGCTGTGAGCGTTTGAACCGGCCGCCGGGGGGCGCTGTGAGCGTTTAAACCGGCCGACGGAAGCCGAGGGAAGTCGGTTCGGATCTGGAGAAGAAGACGGAGCGCGATGTCTGAGGTGGTGGAGCTGCACAAACTGAAGGTAAAGGAACCAAGGGTGGAGGTGCAGGCGGAGGTGCAGGACTCCCGCGGGTGGAGGTCTGAGAACCTAAAGCCGGCACTTTGATGTTTTAAAGTCGCGCCTCAGAGTTTAGAACGCCGCGTGAAGCCCGCAGCTTTGTTTCTGACGTCACGCTTTAGCCGCCAAGCTAAATTTATTTACGTCATTAATTAAAGGCTACGTCTGTAACCGCGTTAATGACGTTTAAAGAACACTATTTCAATGTATGTAATAATAATATTAACATATATGAAGTTTAAACGTGTTTAAACCGGGTTGGTTGTTTGGTTTGTTTTTCGTTCTGCAACAAACCTAAGAGCAACGTGCCGCGTGCTGGAGCTTTCATCTGATCCGACATCAATTAGGTTTTTAATTAAAACCTCATTCATTAAGTCAGGAGTATTAACCTCATTCATTATCTTCCGCTTTTTCCTATATTGGGGGGAGGTTCCCGTGTCCATCCAGGGGAGAACGTCTCGGGCGCTGGTCAGATAGACCCAGGACAGGGCACCAATCCATCGCTGGGCACACACACACTCACTCACACAGACACACTCTATATGGGGCAATTTGAAGAATTTAATTGCCCTTGATCCATATTTTTGGACTGTGGGAGGAAACTGGAGAACCCGGAGGAAACCCACATGGACACGGGAGGACATGGAAACTTCACCCAGATGGGGATTCGAACTGGGAATCCCAAGCGCTGAGAGGAGAACATGCCAAACCACTAAAGTACTGTGCCACCCTTAATACTACAGTATGATATCGTCTCATCTCGTTATCTTCCACTTAATTCTCTACAGTGGGGGGTGGGTGGGGTCCTCCTGCCCATTCAGGGGAGAACGTTTCGGGTGCTGGGCAGATACACCCAGGACAGGGGGGCAATCTATCACTGTGCACACACACTCACTCACACACACACTCTATATGGGGCAATTTGGAGAACTCGGCTCACCTTGATCCATGTTTTTGGATTGTGGGAGGAAACCCATGTGGACACGGAGAGAACATGCAAACTCCACCCCAGGTGGGGATTCGAACCGGGAATCGCTAGCGCTGAGAGGAGAACGTGTCAAACCACTAAGCCACCGTGCACCGTATAAATTTTTTTAATACGTTTTTTTTATAATTTTTTAATTATTATTAATTTCTCGGCAGCTCGCTGAGCTGAAGCAGGAGTGTGCGGCGCGTGGACTGGACATGAAGGGCAACAAAGGAGATCTGGTCGCACGGCTGCAGGCTTACATCGACGAACACGGTACGTCCTGCGCCTCCTCATGGCCCCGCGGAGCCTGCGTGGTTACCGCAGGTTTGAGCACGAACTCGTTATAATAATAAAACGAGAAATCTAGGAATCCGTATTTTAAGAGTAAACCTTTCGGACGCCACCGCGTGCCCTCGACTTGACCTGGCTGTAATGTCTGGTTTTTCAGAGGAGGAGGTGAACGAGGAGGAGGTGCTGGGGGAGGAGTTTACAGAGGTATGTATGTATTTGTGTGTGTATGTGTATTTAATTCCTTGCCAAACACTTTTAATTGTATTTTTATATGTATATATATATTTTTATATATGTGTATGCTACTGTGAAGCATGGTGGTGGTAGTATTATTACAGTGAAAGTGAAACTGCATGTTAGACAAACTATAACCAGATAAAGGTTTAGAACGGGGGAGGAGTTTACAGAGGTCTGTGTGTGTGTATTGCTTTAATTCCTTTAATTCCTCGTCAAATACTTTTAATTTTATTTATATATATATAATTTATACTATATATATTCATTCATTATCTCCCGCTTATCCTCCGTTAGGGTTCCGGGGGGGGGGGGTTCCCCATGCCCATCCAGGGAAGAACGTTTCGGGCGCTGGGCAGGTAGACCCAGGACAGGGCGCCAATCCATCACTGGGCACACACTCACTCCCAGATACACTCTATATGGGGCAATTTGGAGAATTCAATTGACTTGATCCATGTTTTTGGACTGTGGGAGCAAACCGGAGAACCCGGAGGAAACCCACGCGTACACGGGGAGGACATGGAACCTCCACCCAGATTGGGATTCGAACCGGGAATCCCTAGTGCTGAGAGGCGAACGTGCTAAATCACTAAGCCACCGTGCCGCCCCTATATATATAATATAATAATTTACACTAAACCTGCTAAAAATATAACAAGCTAAAACTCACTGTACCTACCGTGAAGCATGGTGGTGGTAGGATTATTACATAGGGCTGAAACTGGTGGGCGGGATCAAAGTGAAACTGTATGGTAGACAAACTGTAACCAGATAGATTCAAGGTTTATCCATCCATTATCTTCCGCTTTATCCTCTGCTAGGGTCGGGGGGGGGGGGTGCCCATCCAGGGGAGAAGGTCTCGGGCGCTGGGCAGATACACCCAGGACAGTGGGGCAATCTATCACTGGACACAGACACACTATATGGGGCAATTTGGAGAACTCGATTGACCTTGATCCATGTTTTTTGGACTGTGGGAGGAAACCGGAGAACCCGGAGGAAACCCACGCGTACACGGGGAGGACATGGAACCTCCACCCAGATTGGGATTCGAACCGGGAATCCCTAGTGCTGAGAGGAGAACATGCCAAACCACTAAGCCACCGTGCCGCTCGGATTAAAGGTTCTTCTAAATCAGGAGGGTGTCCTGACGTTCTCGTTTCAGGAGGGTTCTCCTAAAGCCGAGGCAGAGGTTCCAGAAGAGGCTGCTACCCCTGAACCGTAAGTTTACTCTGACGCTTTCTATGACGTTCCACCGAATAAATAAGAGTACGGTGCAGGTTCGGGGTTTTAAATTCCGTGTGGGTGTGGTTAGGGTGTTGGGCTATCAGTCAGAAGGTTGTGGGTTCGAATCTGAGGTCCTGTGACATCACCCATGTGGGTCATTGTGCAAGACCCACAACCCTAATTGCTTTAGATAGGCTGTGGCCATCCCTGTAATGTATAATGTAATGTAGTAATGAGGGCTCTCCAGCAGATGGCGGTGTTGTGTTGCAGATCTTGGCTGCGGCTGGGATTTGATTCATTTGTTTTTAGCAGAATGTAAAATAATCTTTAAAAAAACATTTACCGACCAGATGAAAGGCTTTTATAGTTTTGGAGACAATTACTTAGAATAACAAAGCGATAAATCTGATACAATTTGTAGTTTTTTTTTTTTTTTTGTTTTAGTTTTTCACGTCGATTTGGAATTGAATTTCTGCTCACGTTTTGTTTTGTTTTTGTTTTTTTTCCCCTCTCTTTCTTTCTCAGAAACGCCAAGAAGATCATTAAAATCAGTCTCTCTGAACCCACTGACGAGGTACCGCCGCCGAACAACGTACATAACGTCTCGTTATGCAAAATCCCCGTTTTTCAAATGGTTCCTTTGATCTGTTAATGATATTAATATTCGTAAACAGCATCGTTAATATCGACCGAACCACTGACCCGTGATCCGAACCTCCCGGTTTGCCGTTTCAGAGGCTGCAGAAGCGAGCAGAGCGCTTTAACATCCCCCCCACGGCTGAGAGCAAGAAGGCTGCGCGAGCCGCCAGGTAACGCCACCGCAGCCAGATGGCGCCGTGCGTCAACGTTCACAATCGGGGTGGAAAACATGTTTCTAGAACAACCAAGTGATGGTGAGGGGGTGGGGGAGGTTAGACGTTTGTACATACCTTTATGCAAAGCTAATTTGAATATTTAATGATGCTCTAATTTTTAAAAATTTAAGTAAATAAAAAAAAATTTATTATATATATTTTTTGGCGCTGACGATATTTGAAGGATGGGGTTCCCGGAAAGGTTCTGCTTCGCGTTGAGGTTCCAACTGTCTCTAAACAGACGGCGTTCGATTTTAGGGACATTAAAAATCGAGCTGCAGTCTGCCCTCTAGTGGACAAGCGACACATTACAACAGCTGACCGTCCAGATTAACGGTCTTTGTGTCGTTTGCGTCGAAATTTCAACAGGTCCTATGCAACCGTTCTCTGATCGGAACCTCAGAGGGAGCAGGTCGTATTAGGGTGGAGGATAGCGTGCAGTACTGCAGTGACGCTGACGTGGTGGGGGCGCTGTGTGCTTGTGTGTAAAAGTCTGAATTTTTCCTTTCCTCAGGTTCGGGTTGCCAGAACCAGCTAAAGGTGAGCGAACGTTCTTACCAATACGTTCCAACCCTGTTTACGTTTATCGTCGTTGGTTGACCGCCTCGTTTTTGGCTCCACAGGCATCTCCGCCGCGTCCAAACCAAACGTAAGTATGAGCGCGCGGGCGCTCCGGAGGTCCGTGTTCTGAAGGTTCTCCACCCACCGTCGGCGATAAAGCTGCTTTGGGGTTCTGTTTGCGACGTTCCCGTTCACACCGCTCCTGTTCTTTAGGCCGACGTCTTGAAGAAGAGAGCGGAACGCTTCGGGGTGCACGTCTCGCCCGTGTCCAAGAAGGTACGTCCAATGACGAGGCTGTCGGTCTGTATAGATGATCTGATGCTCCGAGTGATCACTGACATCACTGAGCACATTCAATAGGTACACACAAGTTAGAAATGCGCAGTGACATCATCGATGACGTCGGCCTGGGTAAAATGCCACTGTTCTGTTGATTGGTAGGTTCTCCGATGTTTCCGCACACACCCAGTCGGGACGCGCTCCGGTCACATGGTCACACCCCAAACTGCGGCGTCGCGAAACCCGTCGGGTCGCGTGGTGTTCTCCGAACGCCGGTTCCCCCGATCCCGCAAATCGGAACGTACGCTGGGGGGGACGGGACGCGCGAGCTGCCGGGTCGCCCATTGTGGCCGCTGACACCCGTGTGAGCGAGCAGAGCCGCATGGGGTCAAGTGTGACACATCATTATAACAATGTTGATTTAGTGAGGCCGCCGCGCAACACACCTCCTCCCAGGGGGGCCGCGGGGGGAGGGACGGGCAGCGCAGTGGACAAGAGAAGGGGCCCTCCTCGCCTCTTCAGCCTCCACGCAATCCTCCCAATCCTCCGACAGCTTGCAAATCACTCCCGGCCGACCCCCCCCCCCCCATAGAACGAACCACTTTTTAATATATTAATTTATTTATATTATAAATATCAATATAAATTCTATCACTTGGTCAGAACCTCGTTCTAAAGGCTGTTCCGAGTGTGTGGTTTTTTGGGGAGGTGTCTCCGAAGCATTTGTCTTTGTGATCTGTGATCTCATACCCCCCCACCCCCCATATATTAATCCCCTCCCCGGCCCATATAACCCCCCCCCTGTATGCCTTCCCCCATCCAATCAGAACGCCCATGACCTCTAACCTCGTTTCACCTGCGATGTCAAGATAAGCTTTGAGGCGCCGCAGGT
The DNA here is from genome assembly GCA_019802435.1 of Corydoras maculifer. Lineage (NCBI taxonomy): Eukaryota > Metazoa > Chordata > Actinopteri > Siluriformes > Callichthyidae > Corydoras > Corydoras maculifer. The sequence goes on along the minus strand of JAFMOD010000087.1, from coordinate 88,030 downwards.
TCCAGATAATCTGCCCTACGACGGTTCCGCGGCCGTGTTCTAGATTCGCCGGGTTCTCCGTGTGGGACGCGCCACGTGTTGTGTAGTGTATATTGTAAACAATATATGTATATAAATATATAATATATAATATAAAAACAAACATGAAGTATGTATAATTTATATATATATTAAAAAAAAAAATTTTTTTTGTAGTAACATAAATTTGCAAAATGTGTTTATTTAGATTCGTACGAACGTCGAATACGTTTTTATTTATTTTTTTTTTTAACGCTTCCTTCGTGTTTTTTTCGGCCGTGCGAGAGGCACCATGTCGCCTCACAAAGGAACCTGGAATTGGAAATGAAATAAAGTTGGAAATCATAGTTTTTATTATTATTATTTTTTTCCCCGTACGTAACTTTTTTGTCCGTGCGCGAATAAATGGAAATAGCGCCGTTTCCAGGCGGTCACATGGCGGGCCGATTCGTGGGGGGGGGGGCCCTGTGTCCTTTGTGTCCTGATCAGAACCTACAAACTCTCATGAACTCATGACTGTACAATTATGACATCAGGACTTGCCCGCGACATTCCTTCACGTGCGAGCTGTCAAAAAAAAAAAAAAACACGAACCCCCCCCATACCCCCCCGCCCGTCCGGGTGGTTTCCGCGTGGAACGGAGTCGCTTAGCATGCAGGGGGACGTCGGCGGGTCGCAGCGCGCGGCTTTTGGCTCATTAGTCGTGAATACGTGTGAATGGAACGCAGCGAGGCCTCGGACGGCTCGGCGAGAGGCCCAGCGTTCGGCCTGGTGTTTTTTTATTTTGGGAGGGGGTCGAAAAAGAAGAGATTCGGCCCTCGAGGGTTTTGGGGGTGGAGGGTGGGGGGGGGTGAAATGAACTTGATGATCTCAGAGGATGGAAATGAGAGCGGCCTGCGCCGTGTGAATGCCGAGGGAGTTGAGGCCGCCTCGGCGACTATGGAGACCCACAGAGCTATTCACACGGATCCGGGCTCGCAGCGCCGCCGCCCGCTTCCAGAGACACGACCGGCCGCGTCCGGATAAGGGACGGTTCTGCGGCGAGGCGAGCGCCGGGCTTCCGCGGCGTCGCTGGGGTTCGTCTCAGAGTGTGGTGGGTGTTTTTATTTTTCATTTTTTATTTTTTAATTATAATAAAAGAACTCTGAGCGGTTGGTTTCACCACGTTCTGCAGGAGGGGCGGTTCCAGGCTTGGTGCTCTTTCTAAGTTTGGGTTCCTCTTGAACCCCATATATTTTTGAGGACGCGTTCGGGTTCTGGGCGTCGTCTTTGTTTTAGTACTAAAGTCTATGCTCTGTCTGCTGCCGGGGGGTTGGATGGTTCCCGATGGCCGTCTGCTGTAGCCATCGGGAATGGTTCCCGGAATGGTTTCTGATGGCCGTCTGCTGTAGCCATCAGGAATGGTTCCTGACGGTTCCCACGATGATTTCTCATGGTCGTCTGCTGTAGCCATCGGGAATGGTTCCCGGAATGGTTCCTGATGGCCGTCTGCTGTAGCCATCAGGAATGGTTCCTGACGGTTCCCACGATGATTTCTCATGGTCGTCTGCTGTAGCCATCGGGAATGGTTCCCACGATGGTTCCTGATGGCCGTCTGCTGTAGCCATCGGGAATGGTTTCTGAAGGTTCCCGGGATGGTTCCTGATGGTCGTCTGCTGTAGCCATCAGAAATGGTTCCCGGAATGGTTCCTGTTGGCCGTCTGCTGTAGCCATCGGGAATGGTTCCCGGTGGCCGTCTGCTGTAGCCATCAGGAATGGTTCCCAGAATGGTTCCTGATGGCCGTCTGCTGTAGCCATCGGGAATGGTTCCCGGAATGGTTCCTGATGGCCGTCTGCTGTAGCCATCAGGAATGGTTCCTGACGGTTCCCACGATGATTTCTCATGGTCGTCTGCTGTAGCCATCGGGAATGGTTCCCACGATGGTTCCTGATGGCCGTCTGCTGTAGCCATCGGGAATGGTTCCTGAAGGTTCCCGGGATGGTTCCTGATGGTCGTCTGCTGTAGCCATCAGAAATGGTTCCCCCCCCCCCCCCCCCCCCCCCCCCCCCCCCCCCCCCCCCCCCCCCCCCCCCCCCCCCCCCCCCCCCCCCCCCCCCCCCCCCCCCCCCCCCCCCCCCCCCTGCTGTAGCCATCGGGAATGGTTCCCGGAATGGTTCCCGGTGGCCGTCTGCTGTAGCCATCGGGAATGGTTCCCGGAATGGTTCCTGATGGCCGTCTGCTGTAGCCTCCTCTCACTGGGGTTCTTTCACTCCAGACTTGGACCTTCCCTAAACTGTTAGAACACCTGATCTCTGAGGTTGCCCTGTATTTTGGACAGTGGTGTGCTTTCAGCAGTTTAGGGAAGGCCCCCTTTGCCACGTTCTGTTCTGGGTCTCAGCACCGGGTTCCACGGTTCCCTGAGGTTGAGGTCGGGAACCGGGGTCTGCAGGCGTGCGATCCGATTGGTCGATTGTTTCCGGACGCGCTACATAAATCTTTTTTAATAATCGGTAAATCTCAGAGAGGCCCCCCCTCCCCTCCCCCCCACACTGTTAATCATTAAATCCATACCTCAGGTCGCGGCTGACCTGCGACCTCACGCCTCTCGACCTCGCCCCCCCCCCTCTCCCCGCCGACCGTTCCTCAGCGCTCCGCGTTTTTATTAGAACAACAAACTCCTGTGTTTTAAGACTGAAGAACAACCGGGATAGGAACGAATAATCACGCCCGTCCGCCCGTCTCCCTCAGGTGGAAGAGGACGAGAAGCTGAAGAAGAGGAAGGAGCGTTTCGGGATCGTCACGACCGCCGTGTCCGCCGACGACGCCGAGGTGCGCCCGTCTCCGGGTTCCCCATTAATATTCCTATATCTTGATTCTGATTGGCTGAGGTTCTCCTGAATGTCTGAAATGCTGCTGGATGTTCTTTAGGCTTTGAAATTCATAGGTGTTTTGTATGTTCTCCTCCAGGCGAAGAAGCGGAAGCGCGCCGAGCGATTCGGGAACGTCTGAGAACCGCCGTCGCTGCTTTTTTTTTTATTTTTTTTTTTATAATTGTTTTATAACGTCGTCATTGCTGCCGTTGTCATGACAACCCGCGCTGCGCTCATTGATTGTTTTTAATTTGTGTACAATAAACACCCCCCTGCCCCCCCCCCCGACGTTCGTTCATTTCTCTAGTCTCAATTTAATTTCATTTGTTTATTGTGACCGATCATACGGATGGACTACAGATTGTCACTGTAGAACTACAACCTCCACCTCTCGTCCGGTGGGCGGAGGAAGAGGAGCCTGTTCCTAATAAAGTGGCCGGTGAGTTACAATTTATTTTTTTGTCGTTGAATACTTGGATCGGCCACCTAAACGCGGCGACCAGCTTCATGGCGTGACCCCCTTGGAGGAGCATGGTTCTCCTGGTAAGCTCCGCCCCTTCTCCTTATTTGGCATCGCTCATGTATTTTGCAGTGAAATCCTGACTGCAGGTTTGGTTTGTTCTCCCCGTGGGATTCAGGTGGAGGATTTCCATTAAACCTAAAAGCCGCCACCTACTGGCAGTGTGGCGCCGGCGCTGTGCAGGGTGGAGCTGGGTGGTCTCGCCTCATTTGCATCAGTAAGCGGCTCGTTTGTCCCCTAAATCCTCCAAATTAGTTTGATGAGGGGTGACGCTAATTGGGTACGCGACGCAGAACAAAGTGAGCGAAGCTGCGCCGCAGAACCCCCTCCTGGTTCTGTTTCCCCCAATTAGCTGGAGGATAAATCCGGCCCCCCCCCCTTTCAGGCTGAGGGTGGGGGCGCTGGAGCGCACCGCGTAGTTACCACCGTGGGCTTTAATGTACGCTTCAGGAAACGATTTATCACAACTAATTTAGTGTAATTAAAAAAATGATTGGTTATTAAATAGTAATGTCATAATAGTAAATTTTTTTTTGTTAAATTACTGCAGATTTTATTGATTCTGAACTTTAGCCACTTTTTATTAACAATAAAAGTTTTTCAGTTTTTAACCACAGACTTGTTTTATAATTTTCAAATAAGGATTTTAAGATGACACTTCGGAATTTAATTAATTTGCTTAATAATAACGAGCGTTAAGAACGTGTTAAGATCAGAAATGAATCAAATCAACCATTTTTCAAAATGTCTTGAAATATAGATTTGTAAAGTAATAAATATATAAATTTTGAATTTTCGCGAATTTATCGCAACGCCTTCGGTGTAAAGCGACCCATTGGAGCCGTGCTGCGAAGTAAACATGCAGGCAAAGGGGTGGAGCCTAAACGTTGGTTTAATTCTACCAACTGCAGCTTAAATCACACGGCTTAAACAGATCGGAGGGACGCCATTTCCACGGCCGTAGCGCTCTGATCCTCGATTGCTTCATTGAGGTTGTTAACGATTGGTTTAATTGTTATTTAATTTTTATGTTTGCAGTTAAATAAAATTGTTGGTATTTTAGTAAACTTATTTGGACGAAATCGGTTATGAAATAAATTTTATAAAATTTAAATATTTAATCGTTTCAAAATATCTTAATTTTTTTAATTGTTCAAATAAATGCTATTTTGAAGTAGATCAAATCGCTTTGAACTAGTTTTTTTTTTTTTTGATTACCTTTTTTTTTCTAAAAATGTTAAATGAGTTTGATGTCATTTCTATTTAAAGAATTCTTGAACTTTGACTTGAATTTTTAATTAATTAAATTGGATTCTGTTAAACGTTTGTTAACATAAGTTGGTCAGTAAAATTGGCATAAGATATATTTTAATTAGATAATTATAATGAATTAATACTTTGCAGTAATGAAGTAATCACGGTAAATGGCTCTGGTGTGTGAGCGAGCGATCTGATTGGTGCGTTTAATAAAAAGTCGGAGGTCAGTTTTAGGCTAAATAAAGAATTTATTGTAGAAAACGTGAACAAACAAACGGAAAAAGAAACAGAATCTTTCATTTGCACAGATTGGAACCTACAGGTTTAGAGTTCAGCTACGCGGCGGCTGAGGCGGCGCGTTATCCAGACCGGGTTCCCCGGGCGCAACGGAGAACCGGAGCACGGAGATAGAAATGCTGCCGGTGTATTTACATCGTCCCGTTTCAAACGCGAGTTCCTCGACCTCGTTCTAGACGGCGGCGGGGCATGCGGTGGGTGTGGCCGCTGATGGGCGTTGGTGGAGGTCATGTGATACGGATGCATTGCGGGACTTGCGGAGGTAATTAATTGAGTTAAAGCTGCGAGTGGGTCGTTTGCACCTCCGCGCGAACGTCACACGCCTTCAATTGAAAGCGACCAATCAGAGCCATGCTGGGAAGTAAAAGTGCAGGCAAAGGGGTGGAGCCTAAACGCTTAATACGTTTGATTTTACGTACTGCAGCTTTAATTGTGCGGCTTAAACAAAAACGTTTTTAATTGCCGCGCTCACGGATCGGAGGGACGCCATTTCCACGGCCGTAGCGCGACGATCCTCGGTTGTTTCATTAAAGTCGTTATCAACGTTCCGTTTAATTAACTCATCGTTAATTACTCAGACCAGGCATTTCTGACTTCTAAGAGGCCAATTAACGAGAATTGTAATAGTAACCTCTACTGGCAGAGCGGCGCCGGTGCGTTTCAACCTTATTGAGGACCAAACCTGAGGAACGTATATATATATTTTTTTGTCGTTTAAATTTGTTTAGTTATTTTTATTGTTTGTCGAATGGAATGTCATTAGGAACCAACTTCGGCGTCAATGAGCTCTCGATGGGTACGAGATTTGAATACTTAAAATAAATTAAAGCAAAAGTGAGAGCCACGTTGTCGGAGTGGCGGTTCGAGGGAGTTTTTAATTATTAAAAACGGCGATATTAATAAATAAATATTAATTAGATGAGGATTAGTGGAAGGCTCTGATTGGTCCAGGGTTCGGGTCGTTCTGGTCTCATTGCGAAGCGGACACCGTTGTTGTGTCCTAAGCCCCGCCCCATTCCCACTTCAGCTCGCCGATGTTGCCGTGATGACCAGACTGTTGTACGTTTTTCTCCGAAGCGATGGTGTATAAATCGTTAAAAACGTTTACCGTTATCGGAAACATCGAGATATCGGCGTATCGATCATCATGCGTCCCCCTCCTGCGAACTGGGAACGGTTTTCAGATCCCGAAAACTGAGGACCGGCGAGGACGCGTTCCGTTTGTTCTGCGAGAAGGTGGCGTCAGTGAGGCAGCTTTTGCGAGAACATCGTGACTCCTATGCGAACCGTAAACCGTCGGGGGTTTTTTTTGTTTGTTTGTTTTTAGTTGTTTTTAAGTCCTCCGTCGTTTCCGTCCACGTACCGAACGTTAGAATACAAATCCAGACGACGCGGCGCCTCCCGCTCCCATAGTGCAAAATTTATAGTTGGTAAGGTAGAGTGCCCAGAAAGGATCCTTTGTTCCTCTTTTTATTTAAAAAGTATTTACATATATTATTTATATATAGAACGTCAGAAGGCGTCTCCTTGATCCAACAGCGTAGTGCTTTCGTTTCTTTGCGTAGACATCTGGTGAGGACGAGACAAACTTCCAAACTTCTAAACTAGAAACAAATTTTTTTTAGTTTTTTTTTTTCTCTTCCAAAAAATTTTTTGTTTACATTTTATTACATTTTTTTTGTTTCGTTTTGGACACATTTCCGTTAGTGCATCTGAGATCTAAGTGGGCGTGTGCTGGTGTCCGCGCCATCCCCCCCCCCCCCACCCCTGAAATGCTGCTCCAGTCAGGTGTGAGTGACGGAAACGCTATTCAAAAACAATTTAAATATTCATGCACAATATGCAGATTGCGTCGTGTTACTCCCGCGAGGTCGGGAACCGATGGGCGGTCGAGCTCATGTTTCAGCCGTGACGAAGATGTTAACCTGTAGTAACACCGCTACGGACCTGTTGGGGGCAGAACCGGCCGTTTTAGCCCACTGCGTGGATGTGGAAATCGTCCCTTCTGATTCGTTCCCTGTACATTGTATCTTAACGTAACGTAAACATCTGGTTCCCATTTAATGTGTCCATGGGTCATGTGATCCGCCGTATGGACCTCACGCTGACCGCTGAACATCATGTTCCGCTGTATGTAGTATTAATTGTGTTGTATGTTAGTTTAAATCAATTCGTTACGTTTGTTTTAAAAGCCGTTAAATAAACCGTTCGTTAACATTTCATGCGTAGTATTGTATTGTTTAGTATTAATTTAATTGTAATTTAATTTGATTGCAAATCATGGGGTGTACGGGTACGTCGCAGGGGTT
>JAFMOD010000087.1:13101-26788 GCA_019802435.1 Corydoras maculifer | reverse complement strand
CCCAAAAAAAAAGTTAAAGGGACGCGTTCCGGAGTGACTTACGTTCAGACGCCATGGCGATGACGGACTCGGTGGTGGCGTGGTACTCGTCCTGCTCCGGGGCGAACGGGTCCGCGTCGCCGCCCCCCGCCGCCGCCGCCCCCGCCGCGCCTCCCCCCGCCCCCCCCGCCGCGCCGTCCCGCTGGAAGTCGTGCTGGTCGAGGAGGCGCTGCAGGGGGGGCGCGCGCGGCAGCAGCTGCTCCGCCACCGCGCGGCTGATGTTGGGCGCGTGCTTGAGGCGCAGCTTGCTGAGGATCTGCGTCTTGATGGTCTCGAGGCGCAGCGCGCGGCTCTGCTCGCGCCACGCGCACGCCGAGCACTGGCGCGCGCCCGCCGCCGCCGCCGCCGCCGCATGCCCGTCGTCGTCCTCCTCCACCGCCACCTCCTCCACCACCTCCTCCTCCTCCTGCTCCTCGTCCTCCTCTTCCTCCTCGTCGTGCGCCGCGGAGAGCAGCGACACCGAGGACGCCAGCGACGACGACGACGAGGAGGACGAGGAGGAGGAGGAGGAGGAAGAGGAGGAGGAGGACGGCAGCGCGGGGATGCTGGGCACCTCGGTGGACGCCGGCGGCCGCGGCGGCAGCACCGGCTCGTCGCTGCCGCACAGTTCTAATCCCAGCAGCACAGTCAGGCACAGCCAAAAGTTGGCGCCGGCCATGCTGAGTGCGCACAGAGTAAAAAAAAAATAAAATAAAATAAAATAAAAATAAAAAAAGAAGAAAAGAAAATCAGAAGAAGCCCGGATGTAAAGTTGGTCGGGAGCGCGGTCCTGCCGTCGGGGAGGTGGGGGGGGGATCAGGCGTCGTCTCGGTGCGCCGTCGGTTCCATAACGGGATTCGGTGCCAAGTTGCAGAGCGCGCAACCGAGGAGGCGCAAGAAAGAAGCTCAGTGCAACTCCACAAACGTCAACATGCTGCTCCTCAGGACTGACAGAGAGAGAGAGAGAGAGGGGATGGGTGTAGATGATGTGGCCCCCTGTTTTTTTTGGCAGTGCGGGTTTAAGGTCCGAACCGGCTCTCGTTGGAGGATGTTGCTGAGGGTGGAGGCGCCTTTATAGATGCTCAGCTGGTGTCGTAATTCGCCTCGATTGGCTATGGGGGCAAACAAAGGGCTTTCAGGATCAGGATGGACACTTGGGTCGAGAGAGAGAGAGAGAGAGAGAGAGAGAGAGCGAGCGCCAGGCTACTACTCATTCTACTTAGTGCGCTGTTTCTCACCAGCAGGATCATTACGTCACAAAAGCTATAAAAGAAAACAAGTAGAATTTTATAAAATACATAAAAAATAACATCTAAGGCATTTCCACTGTTTAAACTTTGTGCTTTTTTTTTTGTTCAAGAGTTTCATTTTTTACAGAAATGTATGTTTTTTTTTCTCCATCCATAAAGACTTGGGAATGAATTTTTATTTATCATTCACAATTTGACATTTTTAAATATTCTTTATTTTGTGCTGTACAATTCCTTGGGAACAAGGGTTCAGCATTGTTAAAAACAACACACACGAACAAACACTGGGGTGACAGTTCTCAGATGTTTAAGTCCATCGCACTGGGCTTGTTATGAAGTGTGCATTTCCGGCAGTTTCCTTCAGCGATGTTCATTTGGAATCGCAGCAGGAATGGCAGGTTCTCCATTTTATATAATTGTAGAATTTATTTTTTTACAATTTTGCGTCCCTGAAAGATTTTTTTAGTAAAAACCAAAGGGGAGAACCTGACACTGAACGGTCTGAGGTCAAGATCAGAGCTCCCCGAATATAAAGACACCAATTTACACTGCTGTGCAATGGTCCCACTCAGCAACAACACACACACACACACACACACACACACACACACACACACACACACACACTGGCCACTTGAAATAAAAAAAGGTAAGAATTTTAAAGGCGCGGCACGGTGGCTTAGTGGTTTAGCACGTTCGCCTCTCAGCACTAGGGATTCCAGGTTCGAATCCCCATCTGGGTGGAGTTTCCATGTTCTCGCCGTGTCTGCATGGGTTTCCTCCGGGTTCTCCGGTTTCCTCCCACAGTCCAAAAACATGGATCAAGTTAATTGAGTTCTCCAAATTGCCCCATATAGAGTGTGTCTGTGTGAGTGAGTGTGTGCCCAGCAATGGATTGGCGCCCTGTCCTGGGTGTATCTGCCCAGCGCCCGAGACGTTCTCCCCTGGATGGGCATGGGGAACCCCACCGCGATAAGCGTGAGATAATGAATGAATGAATTTTAAAGGCGTAGTGTTGTTTAAAAAGTTAATTCTCACAAAATCTAGGACTTTCTTTAATACAACAAAATGAAGAATGCGAACTTGTCTAATTCTCTTAAAAAGTACAAAAAAAAAAAAATAAAAAAATCTTTGACCGACCGAATCGATCGCATGTTGTAAACTTAACCACCAGCAACAGGTGCAACAGCCAACATCAGTCATGGTACTGCATTCATGTTCACTGTCCCATAAAACTTGAACATTAAAACGTAACGTATCCATCTATACCTTAAATAATACAGATTTGCCTTTAATCCCTCTAATAATCTACAAATTGGTTTGGATTTAAAGATTGTCCCATCACGTGATAAAAACATCGTGGACCTCTTTATTTATTTATTTTTTTACCTTTATGACGTCATAACGTGGCCTTCTTTCACCAAATGGTGCCGATGGTGGCCATGATCAACTGAGTTGAAGATATTTAAGTTCAACTCAATTGATTCATTCACTCAGAGTCGGTTCAAAAGAACTATAACTTTGACACAGCGCTGTAAAAATTCAGGCTGTAAGAGTGCTGCCGTGTTTTCCGTGTTTTATGCAAATTGTGATTTTTTTTTATATTAGACATTCCGTTGTCGTTTTTTAGCTTAATACCACGCTTTTCATTCGGTTAAAGGCGAAGTGACGATTCATTTAAAAGATTTAAATTCACGAAGACGCAGAGAAAGCTCGTTTCACTGTTCCATTGTGGTTTGGCTCCATCTAGTGTCCATATTTATTATTGTAATAACACCGATTCAAAATCCGTGCGTTGAATCCGCTTTTATTAAAGAAAAGACTTTAAAAAAACTTTTTTAAATACATAATTTACATGTATTTAAATATTTTACTAAGCGTTTTTACCCATTAACTTCCCTTTAATTTGTTATGCTATTCATTCATTCATTCATTATCTCCCGCTTTATCCTCTATTAGGGTCGCGGTGGGGTTCCCCATGCCCATCCAGGGGAGAACGTCTCGGGCGCTGGGCAGATAGACCCAGGACAGGGGGGCAATCCATCGCTGGGCACACACTCACTCACACAGACACACTCTATAGGGGGCAATTTTGAGAATTCAATTAACTTGATCCATGTTTTTGGACTGTGGGAGGAAACCGGAGAACCCGGAGGAAACCCACGCAGACACGGGGAGAACATGGACACTCCACCCAGATGGGGATTCGAACCGGGAATCCCTAGCTCTGAGAGGCGAACGTGCTAAACCACTAAGCCACCGTGCCGCCCTGATGCTATACAATACAGGTTAAAAGCCTGGATACGCCCCCTTTTGCCTCACCTGTCGTTCTCAGTTGCACTTACGGTAAAGAAGGACTTTGTAGTTCTTTACTTCCACTCTGTAGTCCATCTGTTTGTGTTCTATAATTCATACTGTGTACTCTGTTCTCTAATAGTCAGAACTTCAATAGTACCACCACTGAGCAGGGGTTATTGGGTGGGTGCATTATATCCTATCCCAGCAGTGTGACTGAGGTATTTGAATGAAACTACAGCAGCACTGCTGCACTAGAACCCCCCTCAGTTCATCAGTGTCACTGCAGAACTGACCATTAACAACCCATCATCTCCTGCTTTATCCTCTATTAGGGTCCAACAAGGGCCCATCCAGGGGGTAACTTTTCAGGTGCCAATCCATCGCTGGGCTCACACACACACTCTATATGGGGCAATTTGGAGAACTCAATTGACCTTGATCCATGTTTTTGGACTTTGTGAGGAAACCCACGCGGACACGGGGAGGACATGCAAACTCCACCCCATATTGGGATTCGAAGCGGGAATCCCTAGTGCTGAGAGGAGAACATTCCAAACCACTAAGCCTCCGTGCCACCCAGTTTATTTTTATTTTGTAACAATTATTGTAGTTCGGTTGATTTAAGTATTTAAAAATACGTTTTTTTTTTTTTATTCTTTTAATAAAAGCGGATTTAACACACGGAGTTGGAATTAGTGTTGTTGCAATCATACACATGGACACTAGATGGAGCCAAACCACAATGGAACAGTGAAATCAGCTTTCTCTGCGTCGTCGCGATTGAAAAATCGTCTGAAACCTTTCATCCCGGTTCGAATCCACATCTGGGAGGGGTTCCCATGTCCTCCTCATGTCCGCAAGGGTTCCCTCCGGGTTTCTCCCACGGTCCAAAAACATGGATCAAGGTCAATTGAGTTCTGTAAATTGCACCATATAGTGTGTGTGTGAGTGCGTTCAGTGATAGATTACCCCCTGTCCTGGGTGTATCTGCCCAGCACCCGATGGGCATGGGGGGGCATGGGGAACCCCCCCCCCCGACCCTAATATAGGATAAAGCGGAAGATAACGGATGGATGGATGACAAACGATCCACCACCCAAATGATACACAGATGTTCTGCAGAGGGTTAATAACCGTATCTGCGGTTTAAAGTAAAAAAAAAAAAAAGGAAGTAAAACTGAGGCAACAGAAGCTTTTTAAAAAAATTTTTTAAACAAATTTTATGTCTTATTATCAAACGGGGATAAAATTCTCCCTCAACGAGGCGTAAAAGCAGCGCTTAGAAAAATACACGCAACAATTAAAGGTGAGTTTACAGGCATCCAAAATAAATACTCTGAATAAACCGGCGTTTTATAGAAGACTCTGGATGATCAGATGTTTTTTTTGTTTTGTTTTTTTGGGGTTTTTTTTGAACAGGTCGACGTCGACGGGATCGCGGGAAGAAATGTCACTTCTCTGAACCGGTGAGGAACTTCGACCACGCCCAAAGCACCTCCTCGTCGTCCTCCCCGGGGTTCGGGACGAGACCGAAGCGCCGGCAGTCGGAGGAAGGCGGTGGCGACGGGGCGGAGACGCCCTCAGAGACGCAGCGCTGGCATCGGCATGGTGACGTCCCGGAAGAACTTGTGGACCAGAGCGTTTTTGGCGGAGACGCGCTTGTTGGGGTCGTACTTCAGCATTTGCTGTTCGGGTAAAGAAAAAAAAACGTTAATATTACGTTTAATTAAAAATACAGAGCATTTAAATCACCGATCGTCACTGTTTCTACACCACCGCACAGCCGGCCATGGAGACATGTGCGTTCAGCACCTCCGGGTTGAATTAGAACAGCGATTGTGAGCCAGGTCCAACAGGCTGCACAGTCAGGATCGATGGACGAAGGTGGTGGCTTAAAAGTTAGGTACTATCCCGGTGCCGGCACGTTTCGTTATAGAGTTAACCTCGTAATGTTCTCACCGCCAGCAGGTCTCTGCCGTCCTCGTCCAGCGGGGGCACCACCTTGGACAGGTCCTGCAGCGCCCACTTGGGGAAGGACGGCTTGTAGTCGGGCATGGAGGTCACGCCGGGCCACATGACCTCGTCGGGCGTGCCGAGGGTCCGGAAGATGCGGAACAGCTGGTCGATTTCCGAGTCGCCGGGAAACAGCGCCCTCCGCGTGATCTGGTGAGAACGTGCGCAACGTTTCAATTTTGGCCGCGTAGCTTCATGAACTTCAAAGGAAGACGTTTATTTACGACTCAACTCGACTCGGGTGTGAAGAGTCGACTCGGGAGTCAAACCATGTGCAAAATGAGCTACCGCACACACCGGGCGAGGCAGCATGCTCGTCCACCTACACAGCACCATACCAGCAGCCCCTGTACGCCCCCTGTCTGCGGTCACAAAGCGGCGTTATAGCCGCGACCGGATTTCTTAATTTTGGGGCAGATGAGGGAGGGGGGGGGAGGTTTCCCCACATGTCCATCCAGAAGAGAACGTTTCGGACACTGGGCAGATACACCCAGGACAGGGGGGGCAATCTATTACTGGGCACACACTCACTCACACACACACACTTTATATGGGGCAATTTGGAGAACTCAACTGACCTTGATCCATGTTTTTTGGCTGTGGGAGGAAACCGGAGAACCCGGAGGAACCCCACGCGGACACGGGGAGAACATGGAAACTCCACCCAGATGGGGATTCGAACCAGGAATCCCTAGTGCTGAGAGGAGAACATGCCAAACCACTAAGCCACTGTGCCGCCCATACAAGGAACTAGGTGCGTGGGGGGTGGGGGGTGTTCCCCATGCCCATCCAGGGGAGAACGTTTCGGGCGCTGGGCAGATACACCCAGGACAGGGGGGCAATCTATCTCTGAACAATCACTCACTCACACACACTCTATATGGGGCAATTTGGAGAACTCAATTGACCTTGATCCATCTTTTTTGGACTGTGGGAGGAAAGCGGAGAACCCATAGGAAACCCACCCGGACACGGGGAGGACATGGAAACTCCACCCGGATTGAGATTCGAACCGGGAATCAATAATGCCGAGAGGAGAACATGCCAAACCACTACTAAGCCCCCGACGCGACTCACCATTTCGGCAAAAATGCAGCCCAGACTCCAGATGTCGACGGCGGTGGAATAGTACTTGCACCCCAGCAGGATTTCGGGCGCTCTGTACCACAGGGTCACGACCTGCGCGGGGGACATTGGAGAAGGTTTTAGAAGGGTGCGGTCCCACGGCCGGGCACCGGGGCGGCGACAGAACGGCGCTCACCTCGTGCGTGTAGGTGCGCACGGGCACCCCGAACGCCCGGGCCAGCCCGAAATCGGCTAGCTTGATCTCCCCCTGCGCGTTGATCAGCAGGTTCTGAGGCTTCAGGTCGCGGTGCAGGACGCGGTGCGAGTGGCAGAAGGCCAGACCCTGCAGGAGCTGGAACAGGTAACTCTGAAAAACACGGCGGGGTCACACGGCGGGGTCACTCACACACACACACCCCCGCCTGGCGGGCAGGACCGCGCCCGCCGCACTGACCTTGACCAGCGGGAGAGACACCCCCGAGACGGACGACGAGTCCATGAACTTCTTCAGGTCCTGGTGCAGGAACTCGAAGACGAGGTAGAGCTTGTTCTCGGTGTGGATGACGTCCAGCAGCCTGCGGGCGGTCAGCACACAGGTAACACAGCTTTAGGACATTGTAAAGGTTCTGTTAGCTCAGAGGTCCGGTACCGGGCGGTTCTGCGTCGTACTTTACGATGTTGGGGTGATTCAGTTCCTTCAGCAGGGAGATTTCGCGGATGGCCGTGCTGGGGACACCTTCGGTTTCTCTGCAATGGGAACATGAGCGGTCACTCAGAGGGGCGGGGCCACGTTATACATCAATCCTAAACACATACATGTCATATATATATATATATACACACATTATAGCACCTATTATTATTATTAATATTATTAATCCATCCATTATCTTCCACCTTAGGGGGGGTGGGTAAGGTAAATCAGGTCAATAAGGGAGGGGGAGGGTTGGGGCAACAACGTGACTCACCATCCATCCAACCATCCATTATTTTCCGCATTATCCTCTATTAGGGTCCAGGGGAGAACGTTTTCGGGCGCTGGGCAGATACACCCAGAACAGGGGGACTATCCATCGCTGGACACACACAGACACACACTTTATGGGGCAATTTGGAGAACTCAATTAACTTGATCCATGTTTTTGGACTGTGGGAGGAAAGCGGAGAACCCGGAGGAAACCCACGCAGACACGGGGAGGACATGGAAACTCCACCCAGATGGGGATTCGAACCGGGAATCCCTAGTGCTGAGAAGAGAACATTCCAAACCACTAAGCCACCGTGCCGCCCATACAAGGAACTAGGTGGAGGGGGTTCCCCCATGCCCATCCAGGGGAGAACGTTTCGGGCACTGGGCAGATACACCCAGAACAAGGGGGCAATCTATCACTGGACACTTACACACACACTCTATATGGGGCAATTTGGAGGATTGAATTCACCCCCCCCCGCGACCCTAGTAGAGGATAAAGCTGGAGATAATGGATGGATTTAAGGTGTATTATTAACATACTTAGTTTTTTTAATCAATAGTGTAAGGAATCGACTCCTGAGCGATGAGCCGACTCACTGCTCTCTGTAACCAGTGCTGCGCCTGTTCGGCTGCAGAATCGGTTCGCGGTTTGGGTAAACGTCGGCGTGTCCACTTACGTGTCCAGCCGTATTTTCTTCAGCGCCACGGTCTCTCCGGTCAGTTTGTTTTTCGCTTTGTAGACCACGCCGTACGTCCCCTCTCCGATCTTCTCCACTTTCTGAAACGAGTCCATCTCGGACATACGGAGACCAAACGCTCAGCAAGCGACGCGAGGAGCGGAGACTTTCTGGTTTAGATTATTTTTTTATTTAAATCGCTCGACGAGCGCCAAAAAAAAATGAAGGGGGTCAGCGAAACGCGTTAAAACATGCCGCACGAGCGAGTCGAGCTCGCCGCCTGACCGGTGCCTTCAAATCTAAAACTATCAACACCCGCCAATTCCCGCGTTCGTCGCGGCCGCGTCCCAAATCGCAGGCTCCTCGAAACGAAGTGCCCTAGGCCGAGGGCGGGAAACGGCCACGGGTAGGCCGCGTCAGCAGGGCGCGTGTTGGGATTTGAAACCGTACCCAACGACCGCCCTCAGACAAAGCGGTAAAGAGTCCACGCCCACTCTTCCAGCGACGGGGTTTGGGACCCAAAAAAAAACAAAAAACGCCGACGAACAGCGCCGCCAGGCGGTTAACTCAAATATCACGTTTCAAATCGCGTTATAATGACACTGCCTGGCCAAAAAAAAAAAATATATATATATATATATATATATATATATATATATATATATATATATATATATTTCCGTCTAGTGTTTGCATTCGTTTTTCATCTTGCTTTTGATGGGGCGGCACGGTGGGTGGCTCGGTGGTTTGGCATGTTCTCCTCTTAGCGCTGGGCATTCCCGCTTCGAATACCCATCTGGGTGGAGTTTGCATGTTCTCCCCGTGTCCGCGCGGGCTTCCTCCGGGGTCGCCAGTTTCCTCCCACAGTCCAAAAAACATGTATTCAAGGTCAATTAAATGCTCGAAATTGCCCCATATAGAGTGTGTCTGTGTAAGTGTGTGCCCAGTGATAAATTACTCCCCTGTCCTGGGTGGTTCTGCCCCATGGCTGAAACGTTCTCCCCTGGATGGGCATGGGGACACCCCCCCCATGACCCCAGTAGAGGATGGATTTTACTGCTGCACTAAGCCTTCTCCACCATGTCTCAAAGATACTCAGTGGGGTTCAGGTCTGGACTCTGTGGTGGCCGATCCCCGTGTGAGAATGACGTCTCATACTCCCTAAACCACTCTGTAACAATGTGAGCCTGATGAATCCCGGCACGATCGCCTTGGAATCGGCACGTGTCTTCAGAGACGAAGGCAGCAACCCCAGATCATGGCACCGCCTCCAAAGGCACTAGGCATGATGGGTACATCAGTCCACCTGCCCCTCTTCTTACCCTGACTCCTCAGACCACATGACCTTCTTCCATTGCTCAAGAGTCCAATCCTAATACTCTAGCTAACTGAAGCCTTCTTTTCCGTTTAGTCTTATTAATTAGTGATGTTCGTTAAGGCTACACAGCGGTTCAGTCTCGATTCCTACAGTTCCCTTCACACACACACACACACACACACACACACACACACACACACACACACACACACACACACACACACACTGTTTGACTTTTATTGATGGACATGATGATTGTGTACTTAAAATTCTGCATAATTAATTGATGTGTATGTTTATGTGTGTATATATATGTGTGTGTGTGTATGTATGTATTTGTTTGTTTGTGTGTATGTGTGTGCATGTGTATGTGTTTGAGTGTATGTATGTATATGTGTGTGCATTTGTGTGTGGGTGTGGTGCATTTGTGTGTGTGTGTGTGTATATGTGTATGTATGTATGTGTATGTGAGTGTGTGTTTGTGTGTGCATGTGTATGTATGTGTGTGTGTGTATGTATGTATTTGTGTGGGTATGTGTGTGTGTGTGCATTTGTGTGTGTGCGTGTGTGTGTGTGTGTTTGTATGTATGTATACGTGTGTGCATATGAGTGTATGTGTGTCTGTATGAATGTGTATGCATTTGTGTGTGTGTGTGTGTGTGTATGTATGTGCATATGAGTGTGTGTATGTATGAATGGGTATGCATTTGTGTGTGTGTGTGTGTATATTTGTTTGTGTGTATGTGTGTGTTTGTATGTATGTATATGTGTGTGCATATGAGTGTATGTGTGTGTATGTATAAATGTGTATGCATTTGTGTGTGTGTGTGTGTGTGTGTGTGTGTACTCATGCTGGTGTCCAGTAAATTTGCATACTCATATAAAACAATGGAAACAAAATGAACGTTGGGGTTTTTAGTCTCTTTAATGCAGAGAGAGATCAGCAGAGACCTCCATCCCTTCAGTCCAGTGAGAGAGACGAGCTCTGTGTGTATCACTGAATATCGAACACCGCTTCACCTCCACGTCATCCTGCCTCAGCTACACAAACTACAACTTAAAGCGTCACCTTGCATTTTTCGAACTCTAGCGCCCTCCTGCCAGTGGAATAGCCGACGCCCTCGATTGCCCTCGCCGTAACCTCGCCGAGTCCCCGCCGTGCGTGGCCCTCATAACAATTTAAAAAGCCTTTATTTACGTCCGGTTTACAGTAAACGACACAATGACGGAAACCGCGAGAACTTTACCGTACGTCACGCAGCGATGTATTAAAATGTATATTTGTAAGGTTTATAGAGTAATGGGATCGCAAACTGCCAATAGATGAACACATTTTGGAGTAAATAAAAGTAAATAAAAGTAAATAAAAGCGTGCGTTCGGAGGCTGCGGCCGGTCTCTTTACACCACCCGACCCTGCAGCAGAGGACGGCTTTCCCCGGCACGCTGACGGCTCAGGAAGTTCCACACCAACATCGGCGCCGACCTGATGACCGTGTAACCCACGGCTCCCTCCGACGAGTCTTCTCTGAGAGCGTGGTACGGCTTCAGGCGCCTGAGGAAAGCGTCGGTTAGTTAGTTAGTTAGTTAGTTAGTTAGTTGCCATCATCCGTGATGGTGTGACGTACGTACGATCACGTCCAATTTACTCACCTGTAGGTTAAAGCGATGGCGCCCACGGCGCCGATGAGCACCAGAACCCCGAAGATGACGGTCGTGGCGCCGGCGGGGGACGATTCGGAATCTGCGGAGAAACCGAATTTAACAAACTAACGTTGGATTTGGTGACCGCTCTCAGTCTCAGTCCCAATTCATATCATCCATCCATTATCTTCCGCTTTATCCTCTTTTAGGGTCGCGTGGGGGGGGTTCTCCATGCCCATCCAACGTCTCAAGCGCTGGGCAGATACACCCAGGACAGGGGGCAATCTATCTCTGGACACACACTCACTCACACGGACACACTCTATATGGGGCAATTCGGAGAATTCAATTAACGTTGATCCATGTTTTTTTGGACTGTGGGAGGAAACCGGAGAACCCGGAGGAGACCCACGCGGACACGGGGAGGACATGGTAACTCCACCCAGATTGGGGATTTGAACCGGGAATCCCTAGCATTGAGATATATATACCCATCCATCCATTATCTTCTGCTTTATCCTCTTTTAAGGGGGGGGTCCTCCATGTCCATCCAGGGGAGAACGTTTCGGGGCTCTGGCCAGATACACCCAGGACAGGGGGGCAATCTATCGCTGGACACACACTCACTCACACAGACACACTCTATATGGGGCAATTCGTAGAATTCAATTGACCTTGGTCCATGTTTTTGGACTGTGGGAGGAAATCGGAGATCCCAGAGGAGACCCACGCGGGCACGGGGAGGACATGCAAACTCCACCCAGATTGGGATTCGAATCAGGATTCCCTAGCGCTGAGAGGAGAACATGCTAAACCACTAAGCCACCGTGCCGCCCTATGGTTGTTATATTATAGTTATAAAGATAGAGACTCGGTAAGGGTTCTAATCTTGGTCTCGAACCGATGTTATTGTTCTCGGTCGGGTTCTGGGTTCGGATGTTGATCTCGGTTTGTCCGAACATGACGTACCCACGGTGACGCTGAGCCTGGCGCTGGTGGCGGCGAAGCTCACGGCGTTGGTGAGGGACACGTTGATGCAGAACGTTCCGGAATCGTTGAAGAAGCGACGGAGGACCAGCTGACACTCCGGGGTGGGAGTGACCGTGTCGCACTCCGTCTGCCCCGGGCTGATGCAGTCGGAATCCGACACCACTGTGCACACCTCACTCGGCAGGCTGTGGGGGGGGGGAGGGGGGTATGAGAGGGGGGCACATAGGAAACAGTGTACCAGTTATATTTCACTCTGACTTCCTCTAAACTCTGTAGGACAAGACGTTTCAAATATGGGTTCTCCATGTCCATCCAGGAGAGAACGTCTCGGGCGCTGGGCAGATACACCCAGGACAGGGGGGCAATCTATCACTGGACACACACTCACTCATACACTCTATATGCAGTTTGGAGAATTCAATTGACCTTGGTTCATATTTTTGGACTGTGGGAGGAAATCGGAGAACCCGGAGGAAACCCACGCGGACACCGGGAGAACATGCAAACTCCATCCAGACTGGGATTCCAACAAGGAATCCCTAGTGCTGAGAGGAGAACATGCCTAACTCTTAGCCACCGTGCCACCCTGTTATATATATTCATTCATTCATTATCTTCCGCTTTATCCTCTATTAGGGTCGTTGGGGGGGGGGTTTCCCCATGCCCATCCAGGGGAGAACGTTTCGGGCGCTGGGCAGATACACCCAGGGCAGGGGGGCAATCTATCACTGAACATACACAAACACACTCTATATAGGGCAGTTTGGAGAATTCAATTGACTTGATCTATGTTTTTGGACTGTGGGAGGAAACTGGAGAACCCGGAGGAAACCCACGCGGACACGGGGAGGACATGCAAACTCCACCCAGATTGGGATTTGCTGAGAGGAGAACATGCCAAACCATATATATATATATGCTCCATGTGACATGACAGTACAGACATTGCTCTGACCTTCCCTGACAGCTGACGGTGAGATCCACGGCGTTCTGCTCCAGATTTGTGGCCACCACCACCACGTTGTTGACCTCCACAATCTCCACGCTTTCAATTCCCTCTGAGAAAAAGAAGCAAAGACCGAGCGTTCAGCCGACACGCGAGGAACACGCTGACCACAATGACGCGTAACGAGTTTAATTCTCAGATTCTGGACAATTTAAAGGCCAGTATGTTACAACCACAACAAATTTAATCCTACAACATAGGAAACCAGTCTAATCATTCATTCATTCATTCATTATCTCCCGCTTTATCCTCTATTAGGGTCGCGGTGGGGTGGGGGGGTTTCCCCATGCCCATCCAGAGGAGAACGTTTCGGGCACTGGGCAGATAGACCCAGGACAGGGCGCCAATCCATCTCTGGGCACACACTCACACACACAGACACACTCTATATGGGGCAATTTTGAGAACTCAATTGACTTGATCCATGTTTTTGGACT
>JAFMOD010000869.1:193828-235482 GCA_019802435.1 Corydoras maculifer | reverse complement strand
TTTCCTCCGGGTTCTCCGGTTTCCTCCCACAGTCCAAAAACATGGAACAAGTTAATTGAATTCTCAAAAATTGCCCCCTATAGAGTGTGTCTGTGTGAGTGAGTGTGTGCCCAGCGATGGATTGGCGCCCTGTCCTGGGTCTGTCTGCCCAGCGCCCGAGACGTTCTCCCCTGGATGGGCATGGGGAACCCCACCGCGACCCTAATAGAGGATAAGCGGAAGATAATGAATGAATGAATTATACATTGAATACTAGACCTGTTTGTGATAAGTTTTTTTTTAAAGAAATTGATTTATACAATGTTTCCTTTAAGCAACAAATATTTAATTAATTAAACACACTTTAAAATATGTTTAAAAGAAAACATGTGTCAGCTAATGTATAGGTTCCACTAAAAGCTGGGCCAGGTTTTAAGTTCCTGCTGCTAGCTTGTAACAATAGCTTTAGTGATGAATCAACTGTTCCTAAAAAAGATCCTGATTTTTCAAACGTTACATTCATTGTGCTGTGATCCCATGTGCTGTATGTTGTGCAAGATAGTACCTACCAGGTATAATATGTATTATCTAATTTTAAGAAGGAAAAACATAATTTAACATAATCGGGTTTTCTCCGGTTTCCTCCCACAGTCCAAAAACATGGATCAAGTCAATTGAGTTCTCCAAATTGCCCCATATAGAGTGTGTATGTGTGCATGTCTGTGTGACTGAGTGTGTGCCAAGCGATAGATTGGCGCCCTGTCCTGGGTGTATCTGCCCAGTGCAGATTTCATTAAGCGTACCATAAAAGGTTCAACTGGTTTGTCTAAATGATGTTTAAAAAAAGGTTCATTTAATAGGTATTAAAAAGAAACTTTACTATTTAACTGCCTTCATGAAAATAGATACATTGAAAAGACCCCTTTTATTACACACAAAACAGCGAGGTAATCTTTATTTCACTCTGTACCATAATATTCATTCATTCATTATCTCCCGCTTATCCTCTATTAGGGTCGCGGTGGGGTTCCCCATGCCCATCCAGGGGAGAACGTCTCGGGCGCTGGGCAGATAGACCCAGGACAGGGCGCCAATCTATCGCTGGGCAGTACCATAATATGCTCTAATAAAATAACAAGGCACAGGACATATAAGGGACTTCGTGCGCTGCCATTTTAAATGTGACGTAATCCCTGCCCTGCTCTGCTTGTAATAAAAGCAGTGCGACCAATCGCAAAGCTTCGTATGTCGCGTCATCGTGCTGCCCAGAGATCCTTAATAAAGCTCCTACACTACAGGGACTGTGGAATGGCCGCGATGTTTACGTGCTGTTTGGGCTGCTGTTGTGGTGATGGGGGATCTGATCATAAACCACTAAAAGAAATGCCCACTGTTCAACTCGACACTCACCACATGGGTAGGAAAAAAAGATTAATATAATCCCTGCTGATAAAAGCCGCTTTGGCCCTTTACATTGTGAGCATCCTTACATTGTGACTCATTAACGTGCTTTCTCGATATCCCGTTTGCTCCTGATTAAAATGGGCCTACAATTATATAGTTTTTTTTTAAAAGATCCGTGTGTCAGCTCATGTATAGGTTCCACTAACAGCTGGGCCAGGTTTTAAGTTCCTGCTGCTAGCTTGTAGCAATAGCTTTAGGGATGAATCAACTGTTCCTAAAAAAAAGATCCTAGTTTTTCAAACGTTATATTCATTGTGCTGTGATCCCATGTGCTGTGCATGTTGTGCAAGATAGTACCTACCAGGTTTAAGAGCTTTAGCGGGGTGGCAGTGATGTCAATGTAGCTCTGCTCCTACAGGCGCCGATGTGGTCGTCGTGAAAAGCGGGAGGCGGATCTGCGGGAGCGGAGCGTGTCTCGCCAACGCCCCTCTTCACCAAAACAAGAGCTACTTTGAATTCAAAGTCCAGTCCTCGGGTGAGTAAAATGTGCTGTCTGGGAAAGCAGGCTTAACAGATCAGGACTTATATGCACTACAATGCTGCGTACAATCGAACAAAAAAAAAGATGAATTCATGTGAAACTATGAAGACATCTCAACTTTCAGACGTGTGGCTGTTGAATAATCTGTTGCAAAACCATGGGTATTAACAGAACTGGGTTTTATTTGCAGCTAAAACAACCTTGCACAATCTTATGAAACATTTGCAAAACATATCTGGAATATTGGCATATTTGTGGATAGTTGTAAGAGCCTTAATTTTAAAAGAGAAATTAAAGTTGTGCAGACTACTTGAGTCCTCTACACCGAACTTAATCTTAATCTTAAAATGTAGTTGTTGGGGAATTCTAAAGCAAGCTTTTATTGTTGTTGTTATTTTATTAATTTATTCATTCATTATCTTCCACTTAATTTTTTTTCAATAATAATAATAATAATAATAAATTGAAAGTCATTTGAATTGGTTAATTATTAAATTATACAATTAACACCATGACTAAGTGTCTTCTAGGAAAAACCATAATGATGTTTTATGATAATTATTTGTAGTAATACAATTAATAGTACTGTTTGTGTTTTATTGGATGAAACATATATTAACATGGAAAAATCATGGTTTAAAATAGCTTTTAGAATTAAGGGTTTTTGTTCTGGTGTTTAATTAGTCACAGCCACTGTACTTTTAGGAGACTCAATATAGTAAAATATTTCAGCCATTTGATTGAAATATTTTGGAATAAAAAAAAACTATTTCTGGACCTTATGTTCAAAGTCTGTGACATTATTTGATATGTATTTGTAGCAACCACAATTTTTACAACAGAATGGATTGTTTGACATGGCATCTTGTAGGTGTGTGGGGTATAGGTGTGGCTACACAGAAAGCAAACCTGAACCAGATTCCCTTGGGCCAAGACATTCACAGTTTGGTGCTTCGCCATGATGGATCTGTCTTTCACAACAATGAAGAAAAGAACCGTTTGCCAGCCAACAGTGTGCCACAGGAAGGAGATGTTGTGGTAAGAATGTTGAGTATAGTTTTCAGAACTCATAGTTATAGTTTGTTCTCATAACCTGCTCAGCAGCTCTAAGTTGATTATACCAAATATTTATTATTAAATACCAGAATTTTCCGTATTTGGGAGTAAATAAAACGTACAATTCATGTCAAGTGAAATTACAAAGCTGAACATGACACTCATACAGTGTCTGAATTCTGAACCTTGGCATGCCTGTTGGCACAGTATATATATTTTTGCCACACAGTAAAGACCAAAGTTGAAGCTTTTCTTTGAAATTGTCTGAAACTCACTTTTGTTAACACTGTGTTCTGTCCCCAACCATCAATTTGGGATAAAGTTGCCTTAAAAAAAAGTTGCGCTAAATGCCCAAATGTAAATGACATATTTCAGATTAAATAATTTACTATTTAAAAGAAATCTCTAGATCAGTTTTGCAGACTCCATTGGACCTTCCACTATGTGGTATTGTAAAAGTATTTGCATTAGAAATTATTTTTATTTTGTTTATTGTTTCACAGGGTTTAACTTATGACCATGTAGAACTAAACTTGTATCTGAATGGGAAAAACATGCAGTGTCCAGCCTCGGGTATTCGAGGGACTGTGTACCCCGTAGTTTATGGTAAGTTGTATATAGATCGCACGCCACACCTGAATTTTAATACACATTTATTATGTATGTAATATTATAGTCACTTGCTTTGTTGCTAAAGTCAGGTCTTCCAAGCACTCATAGTGTAATGTGATGCTGCACTCATAGTGTAATGTGATGAGTTACAGAGAATATAGTTTTAGTTTACAGCTGTGAAGTATAGCTGAAAGTTAGCATATTGGATATAAAGTACAATTACAAAATGACTCACAATATGAAAACTTGATGGTTGTTGTTTTGTACCACCTTTATTAATCCAGGTAAGATTCATCATTTATCTAGACAAACGGTTTAGTGGCCTTTCAATTATATATGCTTATAGTTTATTCAACTATTGTGCTGTTAATGCTTTATGCAACTCTACAGTTTATATTTGTATGATGGTTGTTTTGTTAAACTGTTGTAGTGGATGACAGCGCTATTGTGGATTGCCAGTTCAGTGAGTTTTTCCACACTCCTCCTCAAGGTTTTGAGAAGATCCTGTTTGAACAACAGATCTTTTGAATCTTATGCCCCTAAGTGATGAGCTCAGGACTTTGATAAGTGTGCTGATGGTGGAAATATTAGTTGCATTGTCCTGTCATTTTGTATATGCCTTTTCTGTTGCTGCTAATTCACAGGAAATAAGCCACGTGTTTTTGTGCAAAGAGAAATCAAGCTTTTGTAAGAATGACAAAGGCATACTTTTGTAAGTAGCATGTGTAATGTTGTGATGCTACAGTATTTTGTATGTTTGTTTTATTTCTATTTTTGTTTTTTTAGTAAAATGTTGCATTTACAAAATCTAACAAAAATGCTGTTAAAATTAGGAACTTTTTTTTAATTTTAATTTTTTTTTTACATTTAACTATAAAGAATTTACTTTTATGTAATGGATGTGCGTGTGAAATAAATACTATTGAAAAATTAACAATGTATGTTTACATCTATTTATGTATGTTCAAATGTATTTATGTAGTTCACAAATATACATTAAAAAACAGATACATCATCTTCCAACTTTATAGTACATAGAACATAAAACTCATGCAATGGAAGGAACTGCCCAATATATTTCAATATTAGCACCACAAAAAAGAAAAGATAAACTTCATTTGAAAAATTAAAGTTCATGATGTTCAAAAATGTTCATGATTTTATAACTTTAAAATAAAACCGCTAAACATATTTTACATCTTGGAAAAAAGATATGTAGAGTCTGCAGGTCAACC
Source organism: Corydoras maculifer (assembly GCA_019802435.1). Classification (NCBI taxonomy): domain Eukaryota; kingdom Metazoa; phylum Chordata; class Actinopteri; order Siluriformes; family Callichthyidae; genus Corydoras; species Corydoras maculifer. Next base: position 230,655 of record JAFMOD010000869.1, on the reverse strand, counting down.
CAAATTAGTGGGCTCATTTAATCTTTGTCTTTTCAATATAACTAATTTCCCTTTGTATTTTTTTAAATGCTAATAAACACAGCCATACATTTTGGAACATTTTTTCAAGTTACTCAACAATTCTGTTCTCTTTGTACTATGGATTCGATTACTACAGGTTCGGGATGACCTCTAATGGACAGATTTAAAATCATCCAAAATTGCTGAGGCTCAACCCAGGGTTGGATTCATGGCTGGATTTTTTTTTTCTCATGGTTTAACGTCATGACACTCAATACATTACATGTGAGTGTGCGTCTACCCTGCAAGAACAGGCAACCTAATGTGGACTAAACATTAATAAACTTATTTAGCAAATGTTAATGTTAGTAAATGTTAATATATAGACCACAGTAAACTACTAAAACACAATTAGATGCACTGTAGCTTACCAACATGAGTTTTTAATGTCCGTCCCATATCAACAATTTCTTTACAGCTGGCTGGATACTGACAAGATTTTTTTCCTATAATCCTAAAAATGTTTTCTCGTCTTGTCATGAACAGTAAAGTAAATGTGCATCTGAACCCTTTTTGAAGAACAGTCTTAAATCATCCATTGACGCCACAACCAAAAAGTTGCTCAAGGTAGGAACGTTTGAAAAGGAAACATGTTTCCTCAACGCTCATAATAAGTCAAACACCACTTGTTCAGAATGAAAGACGTGGAAATAAATTGGTGCCTCCTGTCTAATGGTTAACAAAAACGCTAAATTAAGGCAGTAAGTAATATTGTTTGGCTCACCAATGTTTTGCAAATTATATAGACGCGCACAGGTTCCATTATAGACTATCCGTGACAGACGCCGCCTGCACGAATCCCGCGGCAATTTAGTAGCTATCGGTCCTCTTAACCAAAAACTCAGTTATCTAATTGTAAATACATGATATTTCGGGGCGGCACGGTGGCTTAGTGGTTAGCACATTCGCCTCTCAGCGCTAGGGATTCCCGGTTCGAATCCCCATCTGGGTGGAGTTTCCATGTTCTCCCCGTGTCTGCGTGGGTTTCCTCCGGGTTCTCCGGTTTCCTCCCACAGTCCAAAAACATGGATCAAGTTAATTGAATTCTCCAAAATTGCCCCGTTTAGAGTGTGTCTGTGTGAGTGAGTGTGTGCCCAGCGATGGATTGGCGCCCCCCCCCCCCCCCCCCCCCCCCCCCCCCCCCCCCCCCCCCCCCCCCCCCCCCCCCCCCCCCCCCCCCCCCCCCCCCCCCCCCCCCCCCCCCCCCCCCCCCTATTTCGGTGTGAGCATTCACACCTGCCTCAAGTGTACGACATTTAGAAGGGTATAAAGTGACAATATGCCGAATGTCGTAACTTTGTTAGCTATCACTCATTGAGTATTGTTGAAGTCGATAACCTTAATTTTAGAAGTGGTGTCCACATATTAAAGAATATATGCCATGTTTAATATAGTGATTTAATAGCGCAATTTTGTCAAAATATTAGATAATGTTTCTTTATAGGGAACAATTGTGTATTACATGCGTCCTGGTTTATTTTGCAGAAGTTTATTACCTGAAAGATACATTGCTAAAGGATGAATATCCGAGGACTTCTCCCACTGCACATCTTCGTTAGCACCGGGTTAGTGCGCCAGGTCCATGAGCTTGCTTCCATACGTAATGTTTGTTTACTACCAGAGAAAAGGCGCACGGTGGTCCTTCATCCATACAGCAACCTAGAGACTCATCTGTCACGACAGGTTGACCAAGGCCGGTTTAAACTTTTTCAGCCTGATATAGAAGCATTTGGACAAGCAGAGAAGTTTTTTACTCCAACCCCCATACATCAGATCAAGTACTTTTCATCGGCTGTGCGCAGAGATCACATACCAGAACTTACTCAACCAGAGGTAAGAGAATGTGTGAAATAAGTGTGATGTTTGGGTAGGTATATTCCTTCATTATCTTCCGCTTTATCCTATATTAGGGTCGCAGTGGGGTTCCTCATGCCCATGCAGGGAAGAAAGTTTCAGGCGCTGTGCAGATAGACCCAGGACAGGGTGCCAATCTATCGCTGGGCACACACTCACTCACACAGACACGCACGCATACTCTATTTTGGGCAATTTGGAGAACTCAATTGACTTGTTCCATGTTTTTGGACTGTGGGAGGAAATCGGAGAACCCGGAGGAAATCCACGCAGACACGGGGAGAACATGGAAATTCCACCCAGATGGGGATTTAAACTGGGAATCCCTAGTGCTGAGAGGCAAACCTGCTAACCACTAAGCCACCGTGCCGCCGAGTAGGTATATATTAAAATATGGATCCACTAGCTTTGCGCATCTTAATTAGGGAACAGTGAAATATTATGTCCTTAGGAATTGACTGAATTTAGTCAGGTTTTTTTGATGTATGCTGTCGTCAAGTCCAGTCACAGGTTTTTTTTTTTTTTTTTGAGTTTTAGAACTATGAATGATAACTGTTTTGACAACTTGCCGTACAGGCAGTCATTGTGTAAACAATGTAAGTTGTAGGGATGTAGATTTGTGTACATTTGGTTTTGACTTTTGGTAGCTTCTTGGATTTAATATTCTCCTGGCTTATTTATCCATTTTGAGAAGTAAAGGAGTTTGTGGTACAAATGGTCTGCATTTTATGAAAAAAACAATACATTAAATGAGAATTAAATAAAAATTATTTTGTCTGCTTCTCCTAATGCTTTTCCAGGGGGCTGATTGTTTCACATATGCATATGCAAACCAAGTGTCTTATTAATTAATTTATAAGGGCTGATCATGTTGCTCAAAATGTTTAAATGAAATCCACACACAATTTCTTTGATTTTGATATTTAAATATAATTTGCCCCATGATGTATAATACAAATTTTAATAGAGCAAAAAATTGCGTGTGTGTTGGGGGCAGGTGTGTTTCATAGGAAGAAGCAATGTTGGCAAGTCGTCTCTCATTCGGGCCCTGTTTGCTCTTGTTCCAGATTTAGATGTGCGAGTGTCCAAAACACCAGTAAGTAAATATTTTATCAAACCTTAGCTAGATTGACTTTGCTGGGTGCTGGGTTTGACCCCTTAGTTCATGGGAAAGGAACAGTAAATGCTTCAGCATACCAAGACATTATGGACAATTCCATGATCCCAAATTTGTGGGAACAGCGTGACGGTGTCTAATATGGATGAATTTGACTGGCCTGTACAGAGTCCTGACTTTAACCCAATAGAACACCTATGGAATTAATTCAAGCGGAGACTGAGAGCCAGGCCTTCTCGTCCAACATCAGTGTGTGACCTGACAAATGCGCTTTTGGTAGAATGGTCAATAATTCCCATAAACACATTCATAAACCTTGTGGACAGCCTTACCAGAAGAGAAGCTGTTCTAGCTGCAAAAGGTGGACTGACTTCATATTGAAGCTGATGGATTAGGGATGGGAGGTCACTTAAGATCATATGAGAGTCAAGGCAGGTGAGCGAATACTTTTGGTAATATAGTAGACAGACAGACAAGACTGTACTGGACTGGACACAATATACAAATTTAATAAACAAAAATCTGCATTGACTCTACTTTTGTATACCATGTATGGTTTAAACTCCAAGAGTTTAAATATATGTATGCTTGTAATGCAAGATTGCTTTATGGAAATGTTGAAATGAAAAATGACTTATGACCACAAGAAAGCAGTGTCTTTCACTGTGTTCTTTAGGGACACACAAAAAAGCTTAATTTCTTCACGGTGGGAAAAGCCTTCACTTTAGTAGACATGCCTGGGTATGGATATAGAGCGCCAGAAGATTTTGTGGAGATGGTGGAACCTTACCTTCAATATCGAAAAAAGTGGGTGGCGTTTGGAAAGGCTGTTTTATTATGGCCAACTGGGAAAGTTATATGCTTTAATGGATTTTCTTTTCAGTCTTGTCAGGACATTCTTGTTGGTAGATGGTGGTGCAGGACTTCAGAAGTTTGATTTGGTTGCAGTAGAGATGTGTGCAGAGTTTGGCATCCCCTATGTGGTGAGCATTTTTCTCTTTCATGTAACAGTTGTAAAAGACCAGTTAGAGGCAGCAAAGTGCAACTTAGCATATATTACATGTTTCATATTTTATTTTGCAAGTATTTATTGTACACCTGGGTGACTTAGATTTATATAATTCTTAAATAAAAAAATTTGTAATCAATGCATTTGAAAAGTTTTTGATTTGCTTTTTCACTTGACGGAAGTTGGTGGTGACTAAGATAGACCGAAATCGACAAGGAACTCTGCTAAACCTGTTACTGCAGCTCCATGACTTTATCAAGGACAAAACAAGCACATGCTTTCCTCAGCCTTTTCTTGTTAGGTAAATTACAAATGCTCATTCATAAATACACATTTACACTAAACCATATAGGTTAAAATCAATGCTCAATTCTTTATATTTTGTTCGGAATAAGAGGATCAAGTGTAAATGGCACACATCTCTTTCTCAGTTTCAGTCTTAAAAGTAATTCTCTTTTAACTCTTTTAGGCTACAGGAACTAGTTGACCCTATATTTTTCATCAGAGGTAAACTGCTGTATACTAGACCTTTATCAGATAAGGCGAGATGACTGTCTGTAGAAGAAGATTAAATGAAAGAATCATGAAATTACTGATAAGATAAGATTGACACTCCAAGTCAGCCACACTATGAGCATTTAGTGTCTGAAGGTTATCATGCTGAAATACTAGGTTTTGGAATTTACATTCTTATATCTGTCCAATGATAAAATAAACTGATAAGACACACACTAACTAGCTACCATAGAGTTATGTATCAGTAGCTGCACACACATTATTACACTAGGGAAGAGTTGAAGCCAAGTCATTTTCTCTTATACAGAACTTCCTTATTGCTCAGACATACTAGTACTGATGAAACCTAGTGACAAAAACTGCTGCTTTGACAATTTTCTGCCGGTTTATCCTGAAAAAAAAGTCACTAAATGTATGTAGTCATTTCCTTTTTGGCTTGATGCCAGAAAATCAGATTTTTACTGCTTATGCAAATATGTTTTGCTTACAATCTTGTAGTCCTTTTCTATTCCATCATATTTTTTGTGTCCACATAAGGAGTCCTGTTAACACAATGGACAAGCAGATTAGAACTAAACACTGTAGGAATGTCCTGGTTTTGATTCACATTTCGGTAATTTATTTCTCTTTGTTTTTTGTTTTCTTGCTTCAGTTCTGTACACTTTTCAGGCATCCACCTTCTCAGATGTTTCATAGCTCATGTGACAGGAAATCTCCATCTTAATCCAAAAGACACCTGAGGAACACGGAGTGATTATACATAAAGTTATTATAATCATATTTTGTAAAATGCAATAAAACAAGAATTAGTAATTTGCTTATTCTGTTTAACCTTTATTCAAAATTTATTTTAATTTGCTAATATAAACAAAGCAAGATTTTAATCCCTACAACAAATTTCTCACAGTGTTACATCATTTTCTCTTTTTTTGGTTGTTTTTTTGGTTGATGATCTAATGATCGTGACGCATATACCCCTATACAATTTTCCTGTATGTAACTTTTGCTGATAACAGTCTTTTAAATCCCTTTTTGTATTTGGTATTTTTCTTTTAAAAAAAACCCAAACAAAACCAAACTTGTTTTCTTCATGTCATCTATCTGAAATCAGCTTGGGCACAAAGAACCTATGTTTTGGCTATGTTTTGCTTTTCGTATAATTAAATTTAATACCTTAAATACTAAATACTATAAAGTGATTTTGTGTGGCTGTATTAAGTAAAATGACTGTTTTATTCTCATTTGTTCTTTCTTATTTAAACAGTAGTTTCTAACCTACATGATTTCTGATTTCTTTACTTACTTTTAATAACATTATGAATACTCCATGATTCAAGATTTGTCTATATTTACAAAATGTAAAATATTTAGTTTTGTAAATATTCACACAAAAAAAAATAGTTTGTGCCTTTTTGTTAGTTTAAAAGCTTAAACATCAAAACATTATTTTGTTAATGTTTTGATTATTTTATTTTATAAAAGCTTTTCTGAAAATAAGGTTGTTGGTTTTATTGATGAAAATATTGACATTTATTTCAAATTGAAAGAAAAGCTACACCACATTTGTTCTGCCAGCTAGGTCCTGCTTGCCATCTAATCTTAAGGTATGATGGTAGAAGTTTGCTTTTAAAACAGCCCCAATTTGTCATGGCATTAATTCTACAAGATGCTACAAACATTTATTTGAGATTCTTGACCATGATGACATGATTACATGTTCTAGTTCTTGCCGATTTTTAGATTTGATTTGGTGCTGCAAATCTCCAATTATACCACATAATTTTGGTGTTTTAATGGATTAATGGATCCAGTGACTTAAAAGGCCACTAAACAAATCAAAGTCAAGGTCATATTAATAAAACCAAATTGAGACGACCTTTGCGTTATGATGTGATGCAATATCACCCTTAAATAGCCATTAGAATATGGTTAATTCTGGCCATGAATGTTGCACACACCAACTTTCTTTCAGTAGACAGTATCATTTAGGCAGTAGTTGGTGTTACTTGACATGATGAAAACATTCCTCAAACATTACACTATCTCCATCAGTCTAGACCAATGATCCAGGGCAATTTGCTTCTGTGGATTTATTCTGTAAATTTTAAATTCTAATGTTACCAGCTGGCCCAGCAATAGATTGATACACCTATCCTGGGTGTATCTGCCCAGCTCCCGAATCGCTCTCTCCTGGATGGGCCCCCCCGCGACCCTAGTAGAGTATAAACCAGAAGATATTGGATGGATGGATGTTACCAGCTGTGTGCCTGATAACATCCACATCAAAATGTGATATATTAGGATCAGCTACATTTCACCTTGTTAGTTTTTGATAATCACAACTTCAGTTTTCAGTTTTGGATTTAGAAAATGAACCTGACATGATGCTTTTGTAGACGATCCTCCTCACGATTCAACATGTACATTATGAGATGCCTTTTTTATTAACACAAATCCATCTTGACATTCCTATTAGACTTATCAATGATCTGTATATAGAACTGTACCAGCTGGATGATTTTCCTCTTGTACACAAGTTTAAGTGAATTATAGACACTATTGTGTATGAAAGAGATCAGCAAAATGTTCAAACCCGAAAGAATTTTGTACTATGATCCAGGTGTTATTTGACCTGTTTGCATTATTAAATGCACTGCACTGTTGCAACATAATTGATTAGATTGTTTATATATTTGCATGAATAAAGTTTAAAGATATGCATATAAATTGCTCAGTGAGTGCATTTTAATACATTGACTGAGTACTGATGTACTGTATACTGATGTACACTATATTTTAAATTTTATGATATACTTTTCAAAGTGCTTTCTTAGTAATATTGACTTTAAAACTAAAAGTTGTAAGGTATTAAGGCCTAATATTTGTGTACACCTTCATGATTTTTTTTATGTTCAGCCTTTTAACTTATTTATTTATGGATGAACTTATAAAGATTTTTCTCAAAAACATGAACAAAATTGACAATTTATTTGCATTGTATACAGTTTGGCACTCATTGCTAACAATTTCAGAACTCTTTCTCTTTCTTTTTTTTCAAGTGTTATTAAAAGATGATTTGGGTTATTGTCAAATTGGGCCCTACATTGCTCTTTAAAATATTTTTTGTAGTTTTAAGGTTTCATAACATCTACATAGTCAATGCATCTAGTTCCAGAAGCAGGAAAAGAACCCCAAAACACATATAAAATTTGACCATTTCGATCATAAATACTTTTTTTTAATTGATTTATTTGTGTTATTTCTCTAAATACTTTTCCAATCTTACACTTACAGTTTCTGGCTATCACAATTTGCTTTTGAGGTGACATTTGTTGGTTGACCACTTTTGGGAACAATGGTTAAAATTTCTTCCCTTTGTGTGCAATTTGAATGACTATGGTTAACAAGTTTAAAGTACATGGACTCATTAAATTAAAGTAAAATTAAAGTACATGGACTCATTAAATTTAAACACTTTTGCTTAATGAGTGTCAGCAACAACTGTTTCTGAGGGTATTATTCCACAAATGGGTTGTAAAGATACAAATTTTCTATATTTCTGTTTTTTTAGATCTTTATCTGCTTTTATAATGTGTGAAAATTTGATGTTTCAGCACCACTGTTAACCATAAGCCCCAGTGCTGAATCATGTGATTTAATAATAGGTCTGTGGTAATGAATATAAATGCACTGAGACACGCTAAAAGTTTATGACATTAGTTAATGTAAAAATATTTCCTTCAAAAAATTACCATAGATATTTCTGAATTTTGTTTCTTATTTTAATTATCTATTCTTACTAATATATTTTTGTTCCTGTAAGACTTATTTCAATGTTGATCTTTGAACCTTCTCTATTCAGCTTCTTAGTTTAGGTCTTTAAATTTTAACCTTCAGAACAGGGTGTGTGTTAAACTATGAGTGTTATGTTCTGTATGCTTTCCCCCATTACTGCAATACAACTTGGTGTGTGGCCTTTACAATGTAAAATGTTTCCTTTTAGTGTTATAATTTTAGGCTGACGCACACAGACACATTGAATAGCCCCCAATATTTTTTCAAGTGGTTCAAAAGCAGTGATGAGTGATGATGGTGCTGCTGGTGTATGGGCCTTTGAAATGCACAATAAAATTTACATGCCACAGTGTTATAAAAGAACATGGTGGTGCAATCACATTTATTGCTCTCTAAGTTTAAACAATTACTTTTTCCTTTTCTTTTATAAGTGTATTCCTTCATAATTGGATTTGGACAATGACCCCATAAAAACCTTTGACACAAGTTAATTTTTCATGGCTTTGTGGATTTTTATTTGTCCAGGGCAGGTATTAAAGGGCACTAACCATAAGAAGAGTCTCTGTGTGTCAAATGCCATTTGGGCAAAGGCAGAGAGGGAAGGCAAAATAAGAAAGTAGCAACATCAGGATCCTGTCTTCAATTGATTAAATCTTTTTTCATAATTGTAATTTTATCATTTTGGAATCTACTACTCTTTAAAGCACACGCTTGTTTACTTCCAACGGGTTCTAGTTTTTCTGGAATTTTCTTTTTTGCCTTTACTGGACTCATGGCTACACAAGTACCAACCTGTCACACCAATGCTACAGTGTGTACGGGCACATCATGCTTGGTGCCAGAAAGCAGCTTTAATGCAATTCTTAGCACGGTCCTAAGCACAGTGCTTACTGTCATGCTGGCCATGGTTATGTTTTCCATGGGCTGTACAGTGGAAGTGCACAAACTCTGGGCACACATCCGCCGTCCATGGGGCATTTTCATTGGCTTCCTATGTCAGTTTGGCATTATGCCCTTCACTGCATTTGCCCTTTCTCTTGCCTTCAGGGTGCAGCCAATCCAAGCTGTGGTTATTTTAATCATGGGCTGCTGCCCTGGAGGCACCAGTTCCAATGTCATCACCTACTGGCTTGATGGAGACATGGATCTGAGGTAAGTGCATGATAAATGTTAAACTGAAAGAATAAGTATAAAATGCCAGTGAAAACTTAGAGTAACTTTAAGAAATGTTTTTGGTTGAAATGATTTGATATGAGGGCGGCACGGTGGCTTAGTGGTTAGCACGTTTACCTCTCTGCACATTCCAATATTCCAGCACTAGGCAAAATTACTCTATATAGAGTGTGTTTGTGTGTGTATGTCTGTGTGAGTGAGTGTGAGTCCAGCGATAGATTGGCGTCCTGTCCTGGATTTATCTGCCCAGCGCCAGAGACTTACGAAAGTAAGATGGTTCCTTGTTAAATGACTGTAAAATAATGTTTTTACATTAGTCTAACGTTTTTATTAGTCTAATCATATGGCTTAGTCTTTTTTCACTACAAGTTTATATTAAAAGAACGGCATGGAAGTTGCATAACATGGTTATTGGGGTCACTTATCTTACTTAACTTTCACAATTTGCACTCCACATTTATTATTTAAACAAATTTGTATTACTTGTAACAAAACCATTTTTTAATTTCACCATATAGTGTTAACCTCTGTTCTTGGATATAGAATATATATTCTATATAACTAGATAAAATTGCTAAAATAGATTGACCATCCATTATCTTCCGCTTTATCCTCTACTAGGGTCATGCGCAGGTGTGAGTGTGTGTATATGTGTGTGTGTGTGTGTGTGGGGATGTTCCCCATGCCAATCCAAGGGAGAACATTTATGGGCAGATACAACCAGGACAAGGCGCCGATCCATCGCTGGGCACACACTCACTCACACATACACACTCAAACACACTGTATATGGGACAATTTTTGGAGAATTCAATTGACCTTGATCCATGTTTTTGGACTGTGGGAGGAAACCGGAGAACCCGGAGGAAACCCACTCAGACACAGGGAGAACATGGAAACTCCACCCAAATTGGGATTTGAACCGGGAATCCCTAGTGCTGAGAGGCGAACGTGCTAAGCCACCAGGCCACCCCCATTGTAAACATATTTCATACATTTATTGTAAATATCTCCTTAGCTTCAATCTTTTTCTGACATTGAACTAATGAACTAAAAGATGTCCAATAAAATACATGTTTGAACTCTTAAACAATTTATATGCTAGCAATAGCATTAATATTACACATTCTTTATTTCTACTTATGAGTTCAGTGTGCTTTTTATGCTCAACATTGATCCAAAAGATTTAAATATCTTATGATCTGTCTTCACTGCTAATTAATTCTTTTGAAATTAGATAGAGTGTAAGCAATTAAAACTTGTGTAAGTGTACATTTACTGTGATCTTTTTACCTGTTTGCCTGCAGTATTAGCATGACCACGTGTTCATCAATCCTGGCACTAGGGATGATGCCACTTTGTCTGCTTATCTACACCTCAGTCTGGATCTCATCTGATTCCATTCAGATACCTTATGACAGCATTGGTGAGAACTAAATATAACATTACACACTTTAAACAAATAAAGTACAAACCTGTACCTTTTATAGTAGCTTTTTAATAAGGTTGAATGAAGTTATATATAGTGTAGTAGACTGTGTGTAACTTTTTGTCTCTGTCATCCTGAAGTACATTAATTAACCCTAAAAAATACACTAATGTAGATAAAATATTGGGGGACAAAACTCTACTTTAGAACTTTAGATTTAAGAGTTCATCATTTGCACTAGTTAACTGAATATCCATTTATCCATCTATTATCTTCCACTTTATCCTCTATTAAGGTTGCGGGGGTTCCCTATGCCCATCCAGGGGAGAACGTTTCGGGCGCTGGGCAAATACACCCAGGAGAGAGCACTGGGCACACACTCACACAAACACACATAAACACACTCTATATAGAGCAATTAGGAGAGTTCAATTGACCTTGATCCATGTTTTTGGAAAACCGGTAATCCTTAGTGCTGAGAAGCAAACATGCTAACTACTTAGCCACCCAGTTAACTGAATATGAATTGTTAAACTTTCTTATTCAGAAATAGGTGCTAATAGATAAACATAAATGTGTTTTTAAACAGCATAATAAGTTTTTTCTTGTTAAACTTGTTTACTTTACACATTTTCAAAAATATTTTGCTTACATGCCAATGAACCAAAATTATTACCTAAGATATGATAGTATCTAGGCGGCACGGTGGCTTAGTGGTTAGCACGTTCGCCTCTCAGCACTAGGGATTCCCGGTTCGAATCCCCATCTGGGTGGAGTTTCCATGTGCTTCCTGTGTCTGCGTGGGTTTCCTCCGGGTTTTCCGGTTTCCTCCCACAGTCCAAAAACATGGATCAAGTTAATTGAATTCTGAAAATTGCCCCTGTAGAGTGTGTCTGTGTGAGTGAGTGTGTTCCCAGCGATGGATTGGCGCCCTGTCCTGGGTGTATCTGCCCAGCGCCCGAGACGTTCTCCCGTGGATGGGCATGGGGAACCCCACCGCGACCCTAATAGAGGATAAGCGGGAGATAATGAATGAATGAATGATAGTATCTAAATATGATTTCTTTAGTATTGGAAAATAAGCTATTATTTTGTATAGACAAGTGATCAAATGATTGAGCCTTATGACCGCCAACAGTTGATGACATCAACAGTTTGTTGATGTAAATATTTAAAGTTTAGTATAATTCATTGTCTTTATTATAGACTTATATTTACTAGCTTCGGCTTAGCATTGCATTATGTTTCTTTTAAAGGCATTACCCTGGTGAGTCTGCTTGTGCCAGTTACGTTTGGAATCTTTGTCAAACACAAATGGCCCAAAGTAGCAAAAAAGATCCTAAAGGTAATCATCTTTTATTTTTTTGTTATATTTTACCTGAAGTCAAATAAAATAACCACTAATACATTAACACAAATAGACATGAATGTACATACATCTGTATTTCCTCAAATAGTTTGGTTCTATTGTTGGAATCCTTCTCATAATCATCATTGCTGTGGTGGGTGGAGTATTGTACCAGTCCTCATGGGTAATTTCTCCTTCTCTGTGGATCATTGGAGCAATATATCCGTTTGTTGGATTTGGCCTAGGATTCTCATTTGCTCGGTTTGTGGGACAGCCCTGGAATAGGTATTGATTTTGACTTCATTTAAAACTTATAATTATTTTAAAGAGACAGTATCACGGTGCTATTTTACACAAAAGGTTATGAAAAAAACTTTTTTATATGATGTGTGTCATACCCAGGTGTCGTACAATAGCGCTTGAGACGGGATTCCAGAACTCTCAGCTGTGCAGCACCATCGTTCAACTGTCGTTTGCCCCTGAGGAATTAGAGATCATGTTTGCCTTCCCCTTAATCTATAGTATTTTCCAGCTTGTTGTGGCTTTAATGTCAGTTGGAGGTAAGTAATGGCAACAGAAAACAACACATTGCTAATACCTAATCTTGCAATTATAAAACACTTATTTTCCATTATACTAGTTTTATGTTGATGCACTATAGGCCGAATTCCATCTGGTTTTGTTTACTTTCTGTCTTTTTTTTTCTTTTCTTTTTTAACGTTTGACAATTTTACTTATCAGTATGTGTAGGCTGTGAAAGATATTGTGGTGTTTAAATCTCCAGCAGTACTGTTGTGTCTGATCCGCTCAAACACAGTAAATATATTTTTTTGCATTGTAAGGATTTCATTTTGTAAAAACTAACACAGACCATAAAGATAAATACTATTCTCCTAAATTAACCATATTTAACTAATTTAAACTAAAAAAGCATTTGGTTAATATATACATTATTTTATTAATGGAATATATTTAACAAAGCAATTTTTGTAAAAACAAAATATCTTTTATATTAATGATATACAAAATTATTTGTTCTCTAGAATCTCATTCTGCCTACTACATTACTAGGCAAAACATGTTACTAGTTTAATTGATTGTTGTGTAATAACTGCAAAAAGGGTTTAGCTAAACAGAAATTATTCAGAAATTAGCTGTTTGAGCAGGGCACTATGCCTTATCAGCTACAGACAACACTGCTGGATAATGCTTTATAATAAACTGCAGTGCATTATACAGATTTCAGTGCGCTATAACCTGAGATATGCAAATTTTGTAAATGCACAATAATATTTATACCAAAATTTGATAAAAGTTACATGATGTATACATGTGCTCCTCTACTTTAACCAAAAAATTCTTTTGTTTTGAACTAAAATAAAGCTTAATATTCCTTTAATGTCCAACTCTGCACCATGTAAAAAATTCTTAGTCTCAGATTGGGTTGCCTTCATTGAGTAATCGCTACGGTTGTCTGGCTAAAAATGAAACGGTGTGTGATACTTAGTAATAGCTTACTGTATTTGAGATACTAAAAATGTCATTATTTTACTTTATCAGGCTACCAGCTGTACAAAAGGCACTGGAAGCAAACCTCCATTGATGATGATGTAAAAAAGGAAGAGGCAGCAGTTGACATCACCTCTAATCAAGACAAACAAGAGTTAGCGATGGAAAATGGTGGCTTTCGATGTGATGAGAATGGGAACACTGATGGGAAGGGGAACATCACTCAACTGTGAACTGTTAAATTCCATCAAACGCACTTCCAAAAACCTGCCACAAACAAAACCACTGGCAGAAGGGCATTATCTTACTGTCCGTTTTGCTCTTGGTAAGAATGAGCTGCCTCTCCAGACATATCTATAGTTCTTTGCAAAGCAAAGAATTTTAAAGTTGGGCAGCCGAACCTCTGAATAATTGTCAGCAAGGTTAGCCTCTCTGTATAGTTGGCCTACAAGTAATGTGAACTTAAACCTTCCAGTGTTAGGTCAGCATGTACTGGGTTTGCACAAAGCTCAGTTAGGCATTTCATAAACAATAAGCTTCTTTTTGACACAAATGTGTTACTTATTAATCCTTATATATAATACTAAGCCCTACAATTTAAAAGCCTTTTTTTTTGTTTAAAGTAACACCTTTTTATTTAGGTTTCCACATGACTGGATAAAACTAGTAATTAGCTCTAAACTGTCAGTTCATTTTTATGTATTTGAGAACAATTATTAAATGTAAAATGACTTTTAAAATATAAGAAAAAGATTTAGGTTTGTACGTGTTTGTATGGGCACCCAAACAAAATGATTTCCACCCATGTTAAAAACAATTTTGTAATATAGTGTGTATTTCAGTTATAAATTTGTTGAATTCACAACTTTCTGGAAAGAAATGACATTCCTCCAAATATAGGTTTATAGTTTATTTTATATTCATTACAGCTACCGTAAGTTATACTTGATGTTGCTAATAAAACATTATTGTTAATTTAATATATTTATTACAATTTGGCGATGACTGAAAGTTTCTTGACTGATGCAAAGCATTCGTTACAGAAATGCCTTTTTTTTTAAGATTCAACAGGTTGCTATGATGTGCTGAGAACAAAGTTTATTTTGAGTTTTTGCTCAGTAGTGTAATGATTCATAGCAATAAACTCAACCCATTAACAATGTTTACTTATTTACTAGCTCCTTTTATCCAAAGCAACTCAAAAGTGGGAGAACACATGACCACACACTTGCTGATGTGGTTTCAATGCCCATTTTATCCACACCACACTATTTATAACCCATATTAAATGCTAGTCATATGCATCCCTCAGCTACATTAACTAAACCAAGAGTAGACATTTAACTTGTCCTTACACTTTACTTGTAAAATCCAATATATCCAGTATACATACATATTTATGCAATGAGGTGGGACAAACGTTCGATGTAGTATTTTTGTTAGTACTTGATTGTGTAGTATTGCAATAAATTTTGATACTGGTGCCTACTTTCAGCTGTTTTTTCCTTAACTAATGACTTGTTCCCTCATGTCCATAAATGTAAATATAACAATTCGCCCTAAGTCCACAAGAGGGCACTAAGAAGACTGTGTCTGAATTCATCCCATGTTTAGCGAACTGTTGATGTTGATATTTTGAACAATTCACAATCATAAATCATGTAATACTATACACAGAATTACTTGAGAAGATTCACGTGAATTTAATGATGCCTCATAAATATTACAAAATATCTATAAAATTAGTAAACACTGAAATGCATCACAGAACTAAACAGCAATACTTGCTGTATCATAAATTGTAAATGATCATAATATTATTGCATCATGACTAACAGTGATGGTATCATTTTCTTGACCCTGCACCACATCTCTCTCGGTCTACTCAGGAACTTTTTCACAACAGTGGTTTCTTAACTTTATGTCATAGAACTAATTGATGCAAATATATCGTCAATCTCATCCTTATTACAAATCAATCTTGTTGAATCATTATTCATATCTCTTTCATCGTGAAAAAACACATCTTTATGTGATGTCACATTCATTGTCTCCTCTCTGTGTTTTGGCTTTGGAGTCACACCAAAAAGGTTCTTCACTAATCGGGACGTTTTCCTAGTCAGACCACATCGGCGCCGGATACTTCCATAACGCATCATCAGGGTTGGAAAATGAGCTGTAAACACCCCTTTGGCTCTCCAAAAAGAAGCAATAGAAGGTCTCACTAGAGAAGTTTTTTTATATAGGACTCGTTGTACACTTACACAAATTCTTTGTAGTTTCTTCTTAGTACTAGTGAAGAAAAAAAACAGTAAAAAACTCGACAATCATTACAATGTAACATCTAACAAGAAGTACATCAAAAAGAATGACAATACAAAGAAGTAAGTATGATTTTGTAATAAAAGCACCAGTTTACCTCACGCTTTTAGACTCTGTATTCTGCATCTTACGACACCAGAGTAGAATAATGGCAAGCCAACGACGTTGCTGATGTTGTTTACACCTCCTACACCAGCTGATAATTTCTTCAAGATACATGGCCATTTGTCTAAAGCTTGTTGCTGTCTTCACAAGTTTTAAGAACTCTATTTGCAGGATTTCAGATGATGCAGAAGCTCTTGGATGCTCTGAAGTGGATGTATGCCTAAATATATTAACTGTGTGCTTTAAAAAATAGGGGGAAATGATAAGCAAATCTTTGCTTTTTTAATCCAGTCTATAAATATATGCCAAAGTTAAAGGTTACAGGGAAAAAAAATTAAGAACCTTTTTGGTAACGCCATGACTTTGTAAAAGTATCGACTTTATGTCCAAAACAGAAGGAGAATCTAATTAAGAATAAAGAACATAAAAGCAGTAGGCATTATAACAAATACACAAGAATCAAACAAATGGGCCACTAAATGAGAGATCTCTGTTTAAATTTACCCTTGAGTGCTGCATAAAATCAATATAGCAAGTTTCCCAAAAATCAGGTTTACTGCAAATCTAAAGGCCTGTTTATTGACTAGCCAGACTAGCTTAGCCAGGATTAGTTTTTTTAAAACAATGAGGAACGTTCCATAGCAACAGTGTCAAATGTGTACACAAGCGGTGGTAAAGCATACTGCAGAAAAATACAATAATGATGCTTCAGGGAATGATTCTGGATATACTATAGCACAAGGGTCATATAGTCATGAACTGGTTTGAGAAACAGACCAGTGTCCATCAACCTCCAAAATATGATTCTTATAACAAATCTCTAAGATTAATTAGATTAAGCATGTATCTAATTTGCAGCACATGCATAAAGTTTTTTTTTCACATGGTCCAATATTCCTGCAAAATGATTCCAAACTCTACTGGAATTCATGCTGCACCTCTAAAGGACTAAGGAGGTCTAATAAATTACTAGATCGCCTAGACTCTAGAAAGTGGCAAATAAAAAAGTATTTATCCTTATGACAAATCTCACAGACAAAATATACTTACCAAAGTAAACTTGGTCTTGGCGTTCAAGAGCCTTCCCCAAATCTGCATCTGAGGTCACATTCTCACAAGTAAGAATCTGCATCTCATTCTCTTCATCTACTTTCTTTTCCACTTTTGCATGAAATAACTTTTTAAGAACAGAGTGTTTATTAATTTCCTTAACTCCAAGTGTCTCAGGTGTATCAATCTCTGTAAACAACTTTGAGTTAGGAAAGCCCAGAAAGCTTGCCAGGTCTTCAGGAAGAGTAAAGTCAGTGAGGTAGACCATGGGTCGATACTGCATTACTTCCTTTAGAAGGTCTGTGGTGCTCTGATAGAGAGGCCCTAGAGCCCTTAGGATACCTCTGAAAAACACCCTGCATATGAGATTCACAAAAAAAATCGATGAGTCTTAAAATTTACTTTATTGAATTAATTCACAAAAACAGTAAATACACTGAACTTACCACAACCTGCTAAGAATGCTGACCAACACAAAGTTCAATACGATGAACTCAGACAGAAGAAGATGCTGCTTTGTCAATCTAAAAGACAGAGTTAAGGTTCTGGACCCAAAACAAGAGAAGCCATGATCTATCTGCATTAAACCCCTTAATAAAGTGTCTGTGATGTGAATATGACACAAATTATTTAAATGTCTAATGTCTAATTCAGTTCCGGTCTGTTTAGTAAAGCAGGTCATGTCATGTTTGGTAAATAACAGTAATGTACATTAATAGAGCTGCAGCATATGGTCCTATCTCTTAATTCACACCAAGCATATTTTAAATGATAACATCAAGTAATCAACAAACAGTAAATAAAAAAGAGTTCTAGGTTATGCATAGAAATGCAGACAAAACAGACCTTGAGTTCAACAATGAACAAAAGCCAACAAAAAGCAGACAATAAGCAACAAATTAAGAATACAAGAAGGCTTTGGTGCACTGATCCAGGGTGCGGCTCAGGAGGCGAGAGGCACCCAACAATTTAAGACATACCCATTCCAACATGGGTTGACTGGGCACATCACAAAACCCCACCTCCAGTGCTATATCCCTGCATACAAAATACATGCATATTTATTTCTGAAATAAGGCGTGCAAACCTAACTGTGTG
This sequence comes from Corydoras maculifer, assembly GCA_019802435.1. Taxonomy (NCBI): domain Eukaryota; kingdom Metazoa; phylum Chordata; class Actinopteri; order Siluriformes; family Callichthyidae; genus Corydoras; species Corydoras maculifer. Next base: position 212,270 of record JAFMOD010000869.1, on the reverse strand, counting down.
GAATGTGTCAGAGGGATGAATATGGCATTAGCTAATCTCTAACTGAGGACTTCTTTAAAACTTTACTAGTCTACTAGTTTAATACTTGGACCAGCACAACGTCCTCACACAAATTTAAGAAACTAATAAGCTAGATTATAACATTGGACACTGCACTGTGGATGTGTTAATGGGTTTACTATATCGCTTCTGGAAAACTATACACACAATCATCAGATTTTATTAATTTCAAATTACATGTTGCTATGTTTGGTAAGAACTGAACGCAATGTGGGACAATGCATTTTAAACAAGCCTTTACCGTTGCATGTTATTTGGACACAACTCTTTCAAATCCTGCAAGGCAGCCAGGAGTTTCATTTCGTCCAGTCGATTTATGCATTGTTTAACCTGCAAGACACAAGTTTCAGCTTCAGAGCACAGGATTTCGTGAGTCAATACTGTGACATAAAGCATTATATTTAGATACCTGTTTGATTGCACAGAAAGGTTTGTGTTGTCTTAAACTATTGTTCACTACATACACGATCCTATAGAGCAGCCGAATCTCAATCTGCAGCACCTTACTTGTAAATAGCTTCAGCACATTCTCGCATAACATCAGCACCCTTTCTGCCGCTGCAGCTGAAACATTACCAAAACATTTAATGACATCAGGTACTCAGGAAATAGACTGGATTTTTAAAAATAAAAACTGGGGCACTTAAATTTGACTGAAAATGAAAGAATGGCATATCCTTGCCAGTGACATAATAATAGCTTTTTATTGAACAAAGTGTAGCAGCTGTAATATTTAAACATGAATATTTAAACATTGAAATCCAAATGTTAAACACATTCTTATATAATAGGTCATGTTACATTCATTCATTCATTCTCACCCGCTTTATTCTCTATTAGGGTCGCGGTGGGGTTCCCCATGCCCATCCAGGGGAGAACGTCTCGGGCGCTGGGCAGATACGCCCAGGACAGGGCGCCAATTCATCGCTGGGCACACACTCACTCACACAGACACACTCTATATGGGGCAATTTGGAGAACTTAGTTGACTTGATCCATGTTTTTAGACTGTGGGAGGAAACCAGAGAACCCGGAGGAAACCCACGCGGACACGGGGAGAACCTGGAAACTCCACCCAGATGGGGATTCGAACCGGGAATCCCTAGTGCTGAGAGGCGAACGTGCTAACCACTAAGCCACCGTGTCATGTTACATATAAACAGTAAAAACATTTAACTGACCTAAGGTTGGTTTAACAACACATTACATCATTTAGCAGAGGCTTTTATCCAAAGTGACTTACAAATGAGAGAACATAATTCAGTTGTTAAGGACAAAAACAGCTACACTGTAGAATTATCAAACTGATCATTAAACATGTTTGTGAAAGAGATGTGATTCTAGATGCTTCTTGAAGATGCTAAGTTACTTCACCTTACGGAGAGAAATGGGAAGATCGTCCCCACTTCAAACGATATGGAGTGAGAATTAGCACTATAGTGAGGTTGAATCACCAGACGTTCATCACTAGAGCGAAGTGATGAACGAAGTGGAAATATAGATTGAAGGTAAGAAGGGGCAGATCCAGATATTGTCCTGTAGGTCAGAGTCAGTACCTTGTACTGAATGCCATCAACTACAGGGAGCCAATGAAGAGAGATGAGTAGTGGAGTGACAAGTTTGCTTGGGCTGGTTGAACACAAGTTGGGCTGCAGAGTATCAGTTGTAGAGGCCTGCTTGTGCAAGCTGGGAGATCAGCAAGCAATGTATTATAATAATCGAGTCAGGATAGGATAAGGGCTTGTCTGTTTGTTGTTATCGCTTATGTTTCAGCATGGCTCTAAATGTTTCCATCGTGATCAAAGGACAATTCACAGCATATTCGTTTCTCTGCACTGTTCTGAGAAAGCGGTGTTGTTCCAGGAATTCTTTCGTTAATCTTGGCCTTCTTTTAGGCATGCTACATGCTGAACGAGTCATTTCCACCCGTTTATGCTGATATCATCACAGAGTGGAAGTTTTTGGAAACGCCGATCATCAATGCCATGGTCCAAATTGTGCATTAACTACGGACACGTGGTACACACAGTTGAGTGTTTCATTGCTTTATTTTTATTGTTATGACAACTTTGTGGGGAGACGGTGGCTTAGTGGTTAACACGTTCACCTCTTAGCGCTAGGGATTCCCGGTTCGAATCCCCATCTGGGTGGAGTTTCCATGTTCTCCCCGTGTCCGCGTGGGTTTCCTCCGGGTTCTCCGGTTTCCTCCCACAGTCCAAAAACATTGATCTATTCAATTGAGTTCTCCAAATTGCCCCATATAGAGTGTGTTTGTGTGCGTGTCTGTGTGTGTGAGTGAGTGCCCAGCGATGGATTGGCGCCCTGTCCTGGGTGTATCTGCCCAGCGCCCGAAACGTTCTCCCCTGGATGGGCATGGGGACCCACCCCCGCGACCCTAATATAAAGCGGAAAATAATGGATGTGAACTTTGTGACGTGAAACCAGCCCAAAGACAACGAATCCTGCGTGCTATAGGTCTTTACATAAGTTACAAATTCTGACATCAATGAACCCAACAAAGCAACGCTCACCACGTGTTACGAAACACAACCGTAAACATTTATCGAAAGCCACATCGAGCGCTGTCTGTTTTATTATATCCATACATATCGAATACGCACCTGTTTTCACATTGAATGCAACTTTACAGGCCGCTGTAGCGCCTGGATAGGGAATGTGAGCTTTATTCCAGGGTTCATGCGCCATGCTGTTTACATTACCAGCCAAAAAGAGGAAGTTGAATTACGTACTTCAGGTTGCCAGATCCCGCAGATCCATTGAACAAGCACTGCAGCCCTATGGCTTACAGCGAGACCACAAAAGTATAAAGACTACATGTATGTTATGTGTAAAGTTGAACCCTATAAAGAGGATTCGACAAAATAAACAGAGAACAAATATAAAAAAACAATATAAGCAATATATTTAAATAAATATAAACAACAACACATGAACATGTCAATTAAATGTAACATACCCAGAAAACGTGTATAACCTGAATGTATTTGTTTGGACTATAAAGGCCTTGTTTTGAATGTTTTGTCCTCCTCTTTCCCCTGCTTTACTGTAATTTCCAGCACCACATAAACTTAAACAGGGAAAGTGGATTACAAGGATAACCGATTACTTACAATTTCTTTCACTACAGTAATGCCCCTACATTTATATGTTTGCACATTGTAGTAATTTAAACATCGCAAATTACCCAAAGCGTGCTGTCGCACATGTTTTGCCAATGTTTTACATGACGTAAAGTCATGTCCTTCCAATCTCATCAGCACTAAACCTAGAGTAAGCGTCCAGTTTCCTAGATTTTGTTCCAGTGAGAACTGCTGCAAAAGAACAAATAACGTCCCATGGCAAAGAAACACATTACTTTCCCCCAAGAAAAATATTACTTAGCGTACTTAGAATAGTGCACTTGACTCTATATGTCAGGTTGAGACTTTTGCAAGAGTCCTGTGAAAGGCATAGTTTATTAGTGGTCACTGTTTTCATGAATTTCAAATACCATTCATTCATTCATTATCTCCCGCTTATCCTCTATTAGGGTCGCGGTGGGGTTCCCCATGCCCATCCAGGGGAGAACGTCTCGGGCGCTGGGCAGATAGACCCAGGACAGGGCGCCAATCGAATTTCAAATATCAGCAACTGATATTGAGAGTGCCATTGTTTGTAGGGCCAGATAGCTGTATACGTGCTGCAGTGTTTGTGTGCAAAATTCTCTAGGGTTGACTTTTGGTGCAATAAAACATCCCCAGAGCAGCAGTCCTGCCGATGAAAACAGCATGTAGATAAGAAAGATCATAAAAATGACTAGACTGGTTTGTACATACGGAACGACAGTACTAATTCAGGCAACCACTTAGTACAACTGTGGTGTCTAGAGAAGCAACTTAAAATGCACAGCATGGCAACTTTCAAAGAAATATACAATGTCTTTTCTGTCACCTAAAAAAATAAGGCTAAATATGGAGTATGTATATTCATAACAAAGATTTGAAAAAAGAAAAAGATTGTAAAGGTTTAATGGGCGGCACGGTGGCTTAGTGGTTAGCACGTTCGCCTCTCAGCACTAGGGATTCCCGGTTCAAATCCCTATCTGGGTGGAGTTTCCATGTTCTCCCCGTGTCCCCGTGGGTTTCCTGCAGGTTCTCCGGTTTCCTCCCACAGTCCAAAAACATGGATCAAGTCAATTGAGTTCTCCAAATTCCCCCATAGAGTGTGTTTGTGTGCGTGTCTGTGTGTGTGAGTGTGTGCCCAGCGATAGATTGGCACCCTGTCCTGGGTGTATCTGCCCAGCGCCCGAAACGTTCTTCCCTGGATGGGCATGGGGAACCCCACCACGACCCTAATATAGGATAAAGCGGAAGAAAGGTTTAATGAAGTTTTATTTCTGCATAGTATATACTAATAACTAAATAATAATAAATAAGACAAGGAAATTATATCCAATAAAAATCGATCAAATAAAACTACAAACAGAAAAGCTTTTGAAAATTTTAGTATAAATAGTGGCATGTAAGTGGATGTAACTGCAATGAGGTGCTAAAACTCTTTACTGGTGGATTGAGAAAAGCTGCTCATTCAAAGATTTACTGCAAACACTTTTACATAAAAAAAAACAATTCAGTTTACCACTTCAAATAAAACAGTGTTGCTAATGTTTTCACAAAGCACCATTATTAATGTACCATCTTAGTGAGTTAAAAAGTGCTAAATGTGTAAACAAGCTATGCATGTTCTCATATAGTACAAAATAACTGATAAATTAAACATTCATTTAGGTTACTATTTGTTATATAGTGACAAATTGGTCAGTTTTCAACTCTTAAAATCTATACTAAAACGTAAAGGACTCCATTTCTCTAAATGAATAATTATGCAGTCTGTTTATATTTAGAAAGTTGACGAAACAAACACCGCTTTTCCTACTTCGTTCTCCGCGATAATTTTTTGTAGTATTTAATAGTAAAGTGACTAACTGTATATCGCCACCATGTGGCAGGACTGATCAAGGGCTGTGCTGTAGTGCTTCTCTAACATGGACTTCGAATAATTAGGAGAGTTAATGAGAAAGACAAACAGAACATGCTGTTTCAGTTATTTGTACTTTTGATATGTTCAGGTGTAATAAAAAAGCACAAACATCTGACGTTATTAAGTTAAATTTAATAAACTGGTGTTAGTTTGATTTCCTGCTCTGTTGGACTCTTATTTGCGAATAACTTTATTTGAAATGTCTTTTTCAGCTTCCTGCAGCAGCTGAGCTCTGTTTAGACAGTCATCTCTGTTTGCCCTGTATTCCTGCCTATCCAGGGGGGAACGTTTCGGGCGCTGGGCAGATAGACCCAGGACAGGGTGCCAATCCATCGCTGGGCTCACACTCACACAGACACACTCTATATGTGGCAATTTGGGGAACTCAATTGACTTGACTATGTTTTTGGACTGTTGGAGGAAACCGGAGAACCCGGAGGAAACCCACGCGGACACGGGGAGAACATGGAAACTCCACCCAGATGGGGAATCGAACCAGGAATCCCTAGCGCTGAGAGGCGAACGTGCTAACCACTAAGCCACCGTGCCGCCCCAGGTTCAAATCAGTTAATCTATTCTCAATTAAGAAATTGAAAAATTAAAAAAATTCTAAAATAATTAATATTTTGAAACGTCACAGTAAATGTATTATTATAAACTGTCCTTATTTTGTATATTTTTTATTGTACACATGCTTTAAATTTTGCTTAAATCTTATTTCTGCAGAGTAAGTGTTGAACAATTAAATAGGGGTTATATTTTTATTATATTATTAAATATATTAAACATTTCTCTTATTATTAAAATTGACTTTTCAACTTTGATAGATATTATATAAATATACTGCAACAGTTGATATTTGATTTACATTAAGGTTATAATGTGACAAAAGTTCATGTATTGTACCTAAGTTTTTTTTGTAGGCACTTTGTTAGCACTGCACTTTTTGTTGTTTGTGTGTGTCAAGGTAATTTCCATCCATCCATTATCTTCCGCTTTATCCTCTATAAGGGTCGCAGTGGGGTTCCCCATGCCCATCAAGTTTCGGGCGCTGGGCAGATACACCCAGGACAGGGCGCCAATCCATCGCTGGCCACACACACTCACACACTCTATATGGGGTAATTTGCAGAATTCAATTTACCTTTCTCCATGTTTTTGGACTGTGGGAGGAAACTGGAGAACCCGCAGGAAACCCGTGCGGACATGGGGAGAACATGCAAACTCCACCCAGTTGGGATTCGAACCGGGAATCCCTAGTGCTGAGAGGCGAACGTGCTAACCACTAAGCCACCGTGCCACCCTCATAAGGTAAGGGTATCTATATATTTATATTACCTATATACAGTATATACACTATAACTATAAAAAAATGTTTGTACAATTTATCATACCAGAACCAAAGTTGCTGTTGGAATTGGCAAAGCTGGACTTTATAATTAAAGAATAATTAAGAATCATTGTTTTAAAACATATTGCCAAATTGTAAAAAAAAAAAAAAAAAAAGATCCAGAATAATATCCAACAGAACAGTCAAAAGCTTAAGACTTCAAATAATTTTTATAGAGATAATTTGAGGAGTTGAAACTCTGTGATGCTGAAGGGGTTCTGTGGAAAATGTGTGACTCCATCATTGCGATCACTTTCACTTTAGAGGCTGATGTATCCCCTGTGAAAAGTCTGGAATGCTTTAACTTTATAATTTCTCCATCAGACACCAAAAGTCATAATATCGTCAACATCATATACCTCTACATCAAAAAACAAAAACTATTAGATCATGGGATTAATTTAAACTTAATTCAAATATTCTCTTTTATGAAGAAGACCAGTGAACCAATTGAGTTATACTGTTTTCTAACTTAAAATCTAAAATGTAATTCCAGGAAACAAAATACTTCAGTGTTTATTGTACCTCTGACTTTGATGTTTCTAAGAGTGACCTTACTACACCACCAAAAAAAAAAAAATCAAGTGAGCAAAATTTTTCTTTTTAGTTCAGTTTCAGTGTTCTTCTACATCAAAAAATCCAATTTGAGCAACACAGAGTATACTGGCAATGTTGTGATGAAAATGGTAAGAAAAATCATCACGTTAAATAACATCATGTGAATGTAAATCAGTCAAAGAACATCCCAGGAAAAAATGTTAAGAAGCATTCTAATAAACAGTGGAGTCATGAATTGCTTCGGTGCCGTCTAAAGGATGCAAAAAGGCAATAGTGGCCAACAGAGCACAAACTGAATCACTGAACTCTGGTAAAACATTTGTTATATGAATACACATTTTGAGGCATGGAGGGTCTGAATGTAAGCATCATACATTGTCTGGTGTTGGCACAGTTCAGGCTGGTAAATTATTGGTGTAAGAAATTATTTTGGCACCTTAAAAACCCACAAATGGATGTTTGAACAGTAGAACATGCCTAAAATCTGTGGGCAACCAATTGAATTGCTTAATGGCAGTCGACCTCATAGCAAAAGGACAGCTTAAGCAGAGCTATGCAATATTCCACACACACATATACATATATATATATATATATATATATATATATACATACATACATACACACACACACATACATACACACTTTTTATTTTTAAATTTACCCACAAATTCTGGATGTTAGAAATCTAAGCATAAAGCAAAGTACATTGCTCTTGTGCATCAAACACACTTTTATTAATCACCCATTTCCGTAAGAAAAAGCTGTCATTAAATACCTGTGATTTTTCAATAAAATAATGTGATCTTTAAGAAAACATCTATACTATACATATGTAGTTAATAATCGATTATAAGTACTTGGTGATCAAGAAAGCAGAAATGTAAATTAACAAAAATGGAATGTTTATTCTCATGATTGCAAAAGGATACAATATAAATTATTAGTAAATAATGACTACTAGTCTGAACAATGCAATTGCTAGAGGTGTTTGTTTTGTAGATCTATAAAAAGCTGCACTTTTATGCTCCCATTAACTGTACACTCAAAGTTCATCTTTGACCTACAGGGAAAAAAAGTTTGTTGTTAAAAAATAATTGCATGTCTACTTACAAAAAGAACAAGCTGTTGTCATAGCAGTTGACTCAAATACAGTATAATGAGATAAATGTCAAAGCCATAAAATTCACAATAAAGACGCACAATAAGTGCGTCAGCAATATATACCAGGCTTATTGTTCATTTCCAGCGTTATCTTTTAAATATACAACTATAAACTTTTATATGATTATAAAAATGTTTCCTATTTTCTGAAGTAAATATATACATGTAAAATAGATATACTATTACTGAATTATGCAATATAATTGGGAAAAGAATTTATGTTGATTCACCGAAAGCAATTAACACACCTTAATCCTGTGGCATTTACATGGAAAAAGATCATCTTGGGGCTGCTCTACCAGTTCCATGCCATCACGAATCTTAGGGTCAGAGACCTGCAGTCTTGCATACTCCTATAGATGTTCACAAAATAAAAATAGCAGTTAGTTACACATGCTTTTAACATGCATTATAACAACATAATTTACATATACTATAGACCCATCCATCCATTATCTTCCGCTTTATCCTCTACTAGGGTCGCAGGGGGGGGGGGGGGGGTTCCCCATGCCCATCCAGGGGAGAACATTTTGGGCTCTGGGCAGATATACTCAGGACAGGGCGCCAATATATTGTATTGGACTGTTGGAGGAAACCAGAGAACCTGGAGGAAATCCACGCAGACACAGGGTGAACATAGAAACTCAGATTGGGATTCGAACCGGGAATCCCTAGCGCTGAGAGGCGAACGTGCTAACCACTAAGCCACCGTGACGATATACCATAGACATTTAAGGAAATATATATAAAATCATTACATAAGGTTCAAATATATACATATATTTGAAGTGCCTGTTTTTATATTACTGCCTATATATTATCAAATAGGTGTAACCTCTAGAAGTGAGGTTTAAAGATTAATTGTTTTAGCACCATAAAACTGCCAAAGACCTATTAAACAGTTGATTCAAATTTTAATGTTGATTTATTAAAATCTCCTGCAGTGCTCATATGTGTAATGCAATAGTATAAGAACAAAATACTCACTTACTATATTTGGACTATTTGTAAAATGCAATGTAAATCTTTAATGTGGTAGTTCTATTGCAAGCCTACATTAATAATTTTTTTAATTAATTAAAGTACACCATTTTAAAACATTCCATGATACTAATGTAAATCTATAATTGGTTATTAAAGGCCCCATTTCTTCAAACAAACAAAACATGATCATGTATTATTGCTTGTTAAAGAGACAAGTTCATCAAGGTGTGGCATTACAAAATATATATTTTTAAAAAACTTTTTGATGATCTATTAAAGTGGGGAGAAGTTCATAAGCCACGGTCCATCATGATCTATAAAGACCCAATTATTATGCCTTTAAGTGTTTATACTTTCTTATTGTGAACTATTTTAAAATAGTGTAAATTTAATATTTGAAACTAATATGTTTTCCCTCCTGCACATTCTTTCTTTTGAATGGTTGCAAAATCTACAAATTTGTGCAAGTTTTTATTGTGAAACAATGCCATAAGATGAAAGTATACATAATTTTAATAACTCAATGTCATAAAAAAAAATAAAATCTGAACATTACATTTGTACTTAGCATTATTGCCATGAACAGCAATAATTTTCAAAAATAAGTGGATATGTACCAGATTTTAAAATTATTTTTAAAGATTAAAAATGCTTTAAATATGGCTAACAAAAAAGATTACAGTATACTGTGAACATATATTCAGTCACTTTTAAAATTTTGGATTTTATTAGGAAGTTTTATTTCTTTTAAATTTTTTTTACTTGGATTGAGATCAGAGATAAAAAAAAGACTTTTTGCTTTGGATCATTATCCTGTTGTAGAAGTCGCTGTTTTTATGCTTTCAGCAGTGGGGTAATCTTACTCAGTTCTCTCACAAATTTTTCAAGATATGCTGAAAGTCTCTAATATTCCTTGAGTAGCAAAATTTTTGATAACAAATCTCAAAGTCGCAATGTAAATGTTTTTGGAGATGAACATGATTATAATAGCATTTTGGGTCTTATATTTGTCATTGTAAACAAAGATTATGAAATAAAACTAGGCCCTTTTAAGCATCACGGTCATTATTTAAAAGCTAATCATAGTCATGTGAGCCATTTGAGTTCATTTAATTGAAATTTTGAGCCAACAAATGCCATTCTGCCTCCAAAGGGATAAAAATGACTACATAGATCCGCATTTAGCACAATTGAAACTTCCCAGTCAATATTCATTCCTCCCATCCCTGCTGAGATGTACTGGCAGTGTACACAAGAGAGCTGTTGCACAAATGTGTATTCACACACAATTTAAATTACCATACTGAAAGTACACTATGACCCACACTGAAACTATTTAGATATGTCAATTAAAGATGGTGACGTGGCTACAGCATTTAGCCTCAGAAAACTTTGTCCTTGAAGTAATAACATAAAAAATTATGTTGACAGATTGTAGATTAGATATGCAAAGTTATATGACATGAAAAACATGTGACAAACTAAAACATGGTAAAAATTATGGAAAAGTTCAAAAGATAAGCGATTGTAGAAATCATATTTAGTATGTGGTAGCTGCACAGGGGGAGGAAAATAAAACATTTGATATTTATCCTATTTGGAACCAGGTACAATTTCAACTTCTCCAGAGCATATATTGTGTTGTATGAAGTTATGCTTAATGGTGAGATTAAACCATTAAAACCCTTTAAAGCAGTGTGTTTGAGGAGGTTGCTGGTTTGTCAGTGGTCTATGCTAGTGTACAGAAAGGTGGTTGTTAACATGTTTCAAATGGCTGTTAGCATGTCAATAGTTGGCTGTTAAAGCAGTTTAGGTGGTTGCTAGGATGTTGGTTAATGGCTGCTGAGGTCTTACTCCAAACTGAAGTACAATATTTTGTTACATTTGTAAAATCAACAATCTTTCTTATAACTTGTAAAAAAAATAAAGAGCAAATGACAAATTAATACAAAGCAATATATAAAAACTGTTTTCATTGGAAGTAGCACTATACCTGTACAAGTAGCATTACACCTATACAATCAGTAACTGTTGTGAGAGGTGGATTGGTAATTTTAAGCATGACAGTTAAATTTGACAAAACTGGGTACCTGGAACAGTTTAAAGTAGTAACAGAAAATGGCGTCACCCATCAGATTAGAACGTGCAAACGCTTGACCAGCCAATGCGATTTTCCGAGCCTGTGAGAGAAAGACAACTGTCAGTAGTAAATATTTGATATACTAAGTTTATAAAGTTATGATTTAAAGGCTTTTCTTGACTGACTTAAGCTGATGTTAACCTTAATGGCTTTAGCAGTAACCATTTTTTTTAGGATTATTTTAAGAATTGTAATGGATAATAAAATGTCTTGTAGCCTTTGCTTACATAGAGTACTTTGGTTTTAAAAGACTTTGTCTTACAGTATCAAAAATTAAAGATGGATACTAATCTAACATAGGATGAAACTAAATAATAACCAGTCAAACATTATTAAGCGCAAACCAACTCTAATTCAAATGCACAATAACACATGCTGTGTGTAAAATGACTTCCCACCATCAGTGTAGATAAAGTGCCCAATCATAAGTTAATTTTTAGTACTTGTTACTTAAGCCATCTAACAATTACATGACATATGTGACTTATATGTGACTTATACAAGTTGTTGTTTGGGCACTTTTAAAAAAATCTGTACATTGTCTGAATAATGACCGTGAGCAAGGTAAGTGTTTTGTAACCAGTGTCATGATGAAGGTAGTCATGGTCATGAGGTCTGTGTCATTTACCTATACGAGACATTAACCTGCCCAGGTAATACCACCTCCCATTTAACAGTAAAAAATGTATCTAAACGATTATTGATTGTGTATATTTGATGGTGCACAGTATTACATGTAGAAAAATTACCTAAACGAAAAGCAATCTTTACATGTGACACACAATACAACACACTTTGGAAGCAATTAAAACATAAGAATCAATCTGACATGGTTTTATAATGTTCCTCATTATTCACTGAATTACAATGTGCTGAAAATAGCTGCGAGTGTAAATCTTAAAAATTATTACAAATTACCACAGTGATTTCATTAATAAAGGATCAGCAATGAAGATAAAAAAAAACAAGTACTCTTTCTGAACTGTGTATGAACTGTGTAACACAAAGGATTGGTGAAACTTTCAATAGAACTGTGAACTAGCTTTTTTGAAAAAAAGTGTGTTGATTTAAAAATGTCAAACAGACAAAAATTTAAAGGACAGGAAAACACTACTTGTATGTACACTCATGTAGGCAACAATGAAGGTGATGCACTATACCTCTTTATCATTATCTTTAGCCCACTGGATCTTTTCCAGCAAATCACTGAGATCAGCTTTGAAGGGAATATAGTGGATCCAGGGTTGAAGTTGGCTGTAGAAATGCTCATAGTAAATGGAGTCCTGCTTAAACACCACACTATCTCCAACCAGCAAATATGGCAGCCGGTATGCTGCCACTGTCCCATCCACATTTATCTGGTACTTATACTGACAAAACAACGTATTGTTATGACGTAGTATGATCCTGTTGTTCATTTAGCATCTTCTCTAACTACTAGTCCAATCTACACACAGACCTAATAGATCATTAATTTATTTGCTGATTCATCAATATATTCACCTAGCCTAGTCATCTATTTAGAAGTGTGTTCACAGACTCTAATCACAAAGAAAAATGAATCTTTACAATGTAATAAAAATGAATAATCTAGCCATCCATTATCTAATACTTATCCAGGTCCGGTTCGCGAGAGCTTTCACCCTTCGCCGACTGAGGACCATGGTCAAAGATTTAGAGGTGCTGATTCTAATCCCGGCAGCTTTACACTGGGCTGCAAACTGTAGAGCTGGAGGTCACTTTACGATGAAGCCAATAGGACCACATCATTCGCAAAAAGGGCAGCCTTGGTGGAGCCCAACCCCAACAGGAAACCAGTCTGACTTACTGCCGGCCATGTGAACCAAACTCTTGCTCCGTTTGTACGAGGACTGGATAGCTCATAGCAGTGAGCCCAGTACCCCATAGCCCCACCCCACAAGATACCCCAAGGGACCCGGTCGAATCAGCGCTAAGGATTCCAGGTTTGAATCCCCATCTGGGTGGAGTTTCCATGTTCTTGCCGTGTCTCTGTGGGTTTCCTCCGGGTTCTCCGGTTTCCTCCCACAGTCCAAAAACATGGATCAAGTCAATTGAGTTCTCCAAATTTCCCCATATAGTGTGTGTATGTGTGTGTGTCTGTGTGAGTGTGTGCCCAGCGATGGATTAGTGCCCTGTCCTGGGTGTATCTGCCCAGCGCCCAAAACGTTCTCCCCTGGATGGGCATGGGGAACCCCCCCGCGACCCTAATATAGGATAAAGCGGAAGATAATGAATGAATGAGTATGATTTAACATTTAATATCACCAACAGTCTCCTGATCTTTGTACTTTATAAATGGCCTCTTAATGTCTCCAGCACCTTCTGCAGTGATTACTGTTTGGTCAATGTAACTGGTGAAATAAATAATTTAAAAAATCTAAAATTTAGACATAGTGATTGTTTCTTTACTGTTCCATCACAATTTTAAAAAAGTGTAACAGCAAAATTTATTTCTTAGTTTTAAATAAATAAATTAACTTGGAACCAAGTCTTCTCTTTTTTTTCCTCCACTTATTTTGATGAAGCCTCTCTTAGCTGTTATGCTAACTGGCTAACAATAAGCTGTATAGTCTCTGCACAGCAATCCACATCTCTTTTATTAGCAAAAATTATTATACAGTTTGCTGCCAATAAAATTTCTAAGTTGTATTATAAGCTTTGTACTGAAATGGCAGTGTTCAATAAATCCATACTTTGCAAGAAATTAAGTAAAGCTACCCAGCACTACCTCACATCAAAACACCAAAGCACTGACAAATTTTGGCCTTACAGTTAGTTTTAGTCCATAATCACCTCACCTTAAAAAAGTCAAAGAAGGACACGTGCTTTACGAGTGGTCCATAAAGGTCTTCATCGTGTTTGAAGAAGAAGAAGTTTGTGAAGGCACCGTCCAGCAGTGTGGGATTGGCTCTTGCAAGTTTCACCAGCTCTAGACGCTCTTTCCTGCTGTCTCGACCTCTCCAGAAACCCGTACTGTTTTTTTCTGTCCATTGAGGACCGGTGTTCCCCTGAACTGACATCATGTCCAAACTTACTCTAGAAGGATGGTGCATAACAAAATCTTCGTAGTTAGTTTGCTACATACAACATAACATAACTGAATAGGTTTAGTATAAATATACTATATAGAAAACTTCACAAACTCCTAAGCACGGTGGCTTAGTGGTTAGCACATTCGCCTCTCAGCGCTAGGGATTCCCGGTTCAAATCCCCATCTGGGTGGAGTTTCCATGTTCTCCCCATGTCCACATGGGTTTCCTCCAGGTTCTCCGGTTTCCTCCCACAGTCCAAAAACATGGATCAAGTCAATTGAATTCTCCAAATTGCCCCATATAGAGTGTGTGTGTGTGGGTGAGTGAGTGTGTGCCCAGTGATGAATTGGCACCCTGTCCTGGGTCTATCTGCCCAGCGCTCGAAACATTCTCCCCTGGATGGGCATGGGCAACCCCACCGCGACCCTACTAGAGGATAAAGTGGGAGATGAATGAATATATTGGTGTTCCCAATCAACCGGATGACGAGCATGTGAGTGTGTGTCCAGTTTTATTTAAACAAATGCATGGGCTTTACAATACAGCAAAAACAAAAAACAATAATGTCATTAACAAAAATAAATAACAATAATTATGTTTTTGCATTGATGTAAAAAAGTATTTAAACACAAATACATTACATAAATCCTTCCTACCTGCCCATGGTTTCCAATACAGACTCTGTGAGATCATATGTAGGTATTACAATATCTCGAGTGTCATTAGACCCACACCAAGAAAAAATGGGGTGAAGATTCTGAGAGGGTCTTCTTTTCTCTAGGGGCCAGTCACCTAAATTTACAAAGAACTCAATATCTGGAAGCCTTACCTGTTTAAACAAACACAAATACCATGAGCACAGCTTTAATACTAATTATTTACTTACATTAAAACATACAAAGATACAAAAAAACAGTAGACTTTGAGCAAGCTAAATTAAAATAAATGGTTAAAAAAAATTAATCAGTACTTTAAGATAACGTACGATTCATGCTGCATGGTACTGCCCTCTGCTGGCTAAAATTAAAAAGTAAAGCCCTAATAAGCGTGAACACAATAAAACCCATAAAACTTCACAATTACCTTTGCTTAGGTATGTTGGCATATAGGTGGGAGACACCATGATATTTTCATCCATAAATTATTCAAAACATCTCATGATAATGTCTTATTGTATAGTATTTTATAGTAAAGAAGTGAAAACTAGATACTGGTCAAATTAATTCTTACCTAGTGTTTTATTGTGTTACAGCACAGTACAGATGTAACCCAGATTTTATTAATGTGTATTGATGTGCATGTAAATATTTTAGAATCACGCAATTCATTTTAATAAAAGAAAAAAAAAAAAAAAAACAGCTCAGGCATACACACTTTTCGTGTCAGAGAAAGAAGGAAGGCATCCATGAAAATCCTAAAACCAACATGCTCTCCATATGTCTTGATGTACACCTTAATACACAAAAAACACTCATTAGAACTGGCTGAAAATTAATGTGTGCTTTCTTTTACATTAACCATCACCTCGTTTATTTTAATTTGTATAAGTAAAATAACAACCAAAATATATAGACATAATTCAAGAGTTAAGGAGGAACCAGATTAACTGCAGAAGTATCAATTACGGTATCAGGAGACGCAGACGGATATACCAATGTATTCCACTGCAATTTACACCAGATTTGATTTAATTAAATCTACCCAAAAGCATGTATAGCATGACTAATTCCTCATTGATTTCATTTTAGACACACAAACACTAAGAATGTTAAATTGCATATTAAAAGCACAGTAGTTATTCATAACTGTTTTTTTTAAATGACAAAAACAAATTAAACTATTATATTTTTGTTCCTTGTGTTAGGACTATCAAGTGCTTGCAGAATGAATAAACTCACATAAATATTAATGCTTCGTGTGGCTCAATACCTGGTTATTTTTAATAGTGTAATGGCACAGGCTTTGTCTTTGACCAAAACGCTGAACAATTTCTTGTGCATTGCGCTCAAGATCCACTTTGGAAAATAATGAAAGATCACTTTGGATTTGAGCAAAGGAAGTGGGACAATGCATGTGTTTCTCCCATAATGCACTGTTAGGCTCAGGACAGTCACATGACTCATGGTACACAGGACCTACGGAGAGAAATTGTAAAATTACAATGAGTGACTCCAGTTTATATTTTAAAGTATGGGTCTTCATTATGGTTTGTTGTAGTTTTTGATAACATCACATATTACTGTTTTTGATTGTTAATAAAAATTAAACAATAAAATAACTTTTAAAGGCAAGTAATATATACTATATTATAAACTGCTTGAATAACAGAAGGTGATTGTTTTATCACAATAAAATATATTATAATTAAATATTATATTTTCTGTACAAAATTTACATGATTAAATACATTATTCTGGTGTCATGATACACATCTTTTCATTAAAAAAGATTTACCTTTGAGAATATAAGGAGACTTTCCCACGTGTTTGCCATTCAGTAGTACCTGAATGCGAAGTTCTGTATAGCTGGCATACATGCGGTATCTCACCAGAAAAGATCCATCCTGACGGTCTAAAACCTGCACCCAGATACGTGAGAACTGTTCTGAAGATGTGACCTTTACCTCAAAAGTATCTTTTCCTGGAGATGTTGTGAAACTGAAAACACATTAATGCTAAATGCTTAGATATTACAATGATATTTTTTAATCACCATTAGTGAAACCAAGCATATTAATGAAGACGGACGAGAATGAAGCGCAAAATGGCTTGATTTATTTTTTAAATGTTTTAGGATGAATTGTCAAGATGTCCAACAACCAAAGCAGAAAAGGAATCCCCACATCATCACTAATCCACCTCAATGCTTTAAGACATAAAACTGTGCACTGAAGTCTACAAGCCTGTCCAACATTAATTTGACTTATTCTGTATTTAACACCGTATTGTAAAAACAGTTAATAAAGACCGTTATCAGATTATCACACAAGTCTTGAGGTACACTCAATTCTGTTTTTCCTTTTGCCATGCTATTCAAAACAAACCAGCAACATGTACTTGTGGTTAATATCTCAGAACTAGTTTTAAATTCCAGGTTCACTTTAGTTATCAATGGGGGTTCTTGAGCAAGTCCCTTAACGCTCATTGCTCCAGGGTGTTGTATATCCAATCAAGTAGGGATATTTGTAAATCGAATTGGATTAGAATGTCTGCTAAATGACCAAATGTAATATAAAAATAAGAAAAGTGAAATAAGTGTTCCAAAGTTTGTATTCGTTTCATGACATTTTGGTAAGACGTACCTAGAAAAGTAATGTTTATAATCCTTACTTTCTTTGATGGTGGGGATCAATAATTTTGATTGCAAATGCTCAATTGTCTCAGCTCACACGTCATTACATCCAAACCAGACTATAATACAAATAAGGGATTTAGTCAGAACTTGTGCCCTTTCCACACTATTTTATTCATCAGGTTTATGGTAGTAATTTAAAAAGGCTTTACCACATTAATCTGGAGAGCATTGTTACTCACTTGTTGCCGCTCTTATCCACGGCCTGGATGAAGAAGAAACGGGCAGGGAGTACAGCATTAGACTCCAGTCCGATGCCCCAAACCAAACTTTTGGAGGCGCTGGGCGTTGTTTTGGAACATACTGCAACTATGATTAACGCAAACAATAACACAGCCCTCACATGTCCGGCACAAAGCATCCTCTTTGCTGCTGAATGTGTTCGGATTAACTCGGTATGATTTTTAACTAAACTATGAAGAACATCTGCTGTTACAACACTGCTGCTTACTTCTGCATCAGAACAGTGTTGATAAAAACCTTACTGTTTAATGCCAACGTCATTTATAGCTTCTAATTTCTCCCGACTTCCCTCGTTCGACAGCAGTTGAAGGCAGTTGCTGCAGCAAGCCGCCACGCGCTGCTCCCTCACACGCTTTACAACTCTGCTCTTTACGTGAACGTGGCCCGCTAACTCGCCCGGATTCAACATCTCTCATTGGTTACTTCCATAAGGAAGCACACTACTCATGAGTGTTGTAA
>JAFMOD010000869.1:138904-179098 GCA_019802435.1 Corydoras maculifer | reverse complement strand
ATTTCAACAAGATGCAGAACGATGAATGACAGGACTGGACGGAGTAAGACGAGACGAGATGGTTGCCTGGAGTCACAGGTGACCCCCAGATGGCCCCTCCTTACCTTTCTCACTCCAGGAGTAGGTGGTGACATGTTGCTCATCATGTGAGTACATACTGACACCATGCAACTGCTGCAGCATGGCCCGTCTGGACGGGTAACCTATCCAGCACACACACGCCAACGGTACACAAACATACAGTGCACCATTTTCATGACACCCAGTGAAACGTGACAACATGTAAGGTCCAATTATACACACAAACACAAGAACATTAAGAGTTTAGATAAATAACACATTTGACCAAAAATCACACAGACATATACATGCATTATGTGAAAACGCAGAAGTACACAGCAGTAGCACACCACATAAAAAGAGACATCATCAAACACCAAGACATATATTTTCACATGTATATGTGCATACAACCACATACATAGACAAGCACAAACAGTCTTCCACAAGACCAAAGAACATTTGGACACAGACAAAAAGGGAAAAAAGGAAGCAGAAATGTTCAAGAATATCAAAATAATACTTTCTTTCAAACAGTTTAATGACCCTTGCCTCAAACATGATAATCACTTGATAAAATCAGACATTAATAGTAGCTGAACATAGATTAAATAAGTTATAAAAATAGCATTGCATGTTCCATTTACACCATTTTAGAGATTTGTATTCTAGTCTAAAAGATATAGCTGTAAGTTTGGTCCATGTTTGTCTGGCATTTCCTTCCTGCTGAGAATAAAAAAAGACTTCAAAGCCTGTCAGAGCAATGACAGCAATGAGCAAATAAAGGGCAGTGGTGTGTGTGCTTTGGTACAGTTGTCACGTATGGCTTGGCCAACATGGCTGCACTTATTGCCCAAAGGCTAACAACATATTTCACAAAAAAGGTGAGAGTTAATTAAGCAATGCAAAACACTTACTGGAGGAAACAATCTTGTTCACACATCACATACATTCACACATCTCAAAGGCTATTACAATACTTGACCTTTAATATCTGTGAAAATATACATCAAAAACACCAACAGGATCATATCTGACACATTATTTGCATTTCTGTGTGTGAACATCATTAGATTATTAGTTATGTAAAATGTTTTTGCTGTGCTTTATTCACATTGGAGCATTTGTAGGCAATTAAATTAAAAAAATATGAAAGAACTATAATAATTACCAAAATGTAATTTTTAATGTTTATTAATTAAATTTGAAAATCTTAAATGTAATTAGACATGGCACATTATGATCAGTTACTAGTTATTAATTATTAGTTGTATTACGAATCCTTAAAACTGAATACGCTAAATGAATTAACTGAACATAATCTATTAGCTTAAGCAAACACTTTATATCTGAAACTTTTTCTTCACACATAAGAACTATAAGTGATGTAAGCGTATATGGACTAATCCAGATGCAGTTGGTTTACAGTACTCACTGGCAACTATTTTAAATATCCTTGTAAATCTTAACAACAAAAATAACAGCAGTTTAGATTTAAAATACAAAAAAATGTACACAAATAATAAGTGATTTTAGAATATCTAAAGAAAATATTCTTCAGCATTTACTTACCACTTGTTATGTTAAGCAACCAACACTAGCTTAGTCACTATGTAGTTATTATAGTGCATTTCAGTACGAATGTTTTTAATAAGTTTCTAGAATTAATGTTCTAAAAACAAATAATATGAAAAGCTAAACCATGATGTGTCTGTGGATTTCTCTGATCAAATTGTGGCAAGAAAAGCAAAATAGTGCCCTTTCAACAGTGGACTTAATAAACTAAAATCACAAAAAGCCTTGAATTGACAGTCCAGCAAAACTAAAAATGTACCCCAGTTGTCTTAGAAAAGCTCTTGTACATTACATTGCATCCCGAGTCCATCTCTAGGTTAATAAGCCAATTTGACAGACCTTGAGAGGATCTAGCATGGAATATAATGGAATAAATTGTCCAAAGACCGATTAATTCTAAAAATACTAAATACATTTTGTACAAGGTACAGTATTTACATATTTTTAGTTATTTTTTTCAGTCAATTGTGAATGTGGACTGATTTATAATAATCTAATTACAGTCAGGGCAGAACAGTGGTTTAGTGGTAAGCATGTTCGCCTCTCAGCGCTAGGGATTCCTGGTCAAATCCCAATCTGCGTGGAGTTTCCATGTTCTTCCTGTGTCCACGTGGGTTTCCTCCGGGTTCTCCGGTTTCCTCCCACAGTCCAAACTGTTTGTGTGTGTGTGTTTGTGTGAGTAAGTGTTTGCCAAGCGATAGATTGGCGTCCTGTCCTGGGTGTATCTGCCCAGCGCCTGAAACATTCTGCCCTGGATGGGCATGGGGAACCCCCACCGTGACCCTAGTGGAGGATTAAGTGGAATATAATGGATGGATAATTACAGTAATTCAGTATTAAATTCAAAGCACAATAAACTATTATAATAAAGGGGATATAATTGTATAAATGCTTTTTGAATCCACTACATTATACACTATCAATCATACCACAAAAATGTCTTTAGTTGCAAAACCTTCCTATCAAATACTGTAGTACCATTAAATTTATGTGTCACTGCCAGTAAGGGAATCAATTAAATGTTAAACATTCCATCTGAAACTTTTGGAAACCACTGAAAGCTTGGTTCTTAGACTTATTACCAAACATTCAGATCATATAAATGATATATATTTTTTTATTTTAAAATTCATAAAACAAGTAGTACGTAGGTCTAAATCAGTGGTAAAGTCTTAAATACAAGAGATTCACAAAAGTGAGTTGTTTTTGTGATTTATTATGATGGTCTGTATTATTTTTCACTGTCTTACTGTCCGTTTATCAATGTTTTATATCTGTATATCTTTTATGGCCCAATAAAACATGTATTTATTTATCTGCAATACAAATGTGCTGAGAATAGAACTGTACAAACACAGCATTTTATGTCTCTGCAGGGGAAAGTAAGGAGCAGCATCATAAATGAGCCAAACAAATTGCAACAGGTCCATTTAATGGCACCAATTTCCCCCTATGAAACAAAAATGTAATCAAAACAGACATTAAGAGAAGGGGCTTTTTAGCACACTGCCTAGATTCTATCCCCTGATGTGTGGTTATCATGCAAGGAAAAGAGGGTAAGTAGAAAAATGAAGCAGGAAAAAGAGAAAAGAAAGTAGTATAGGGATAGAAGAGAGGGAGATCAAGCACACACCTTCAGTTAGGGAGGACACAGGCAAAGAGACCTCCATGCATGCAGCTGACTGGGCCTTGCGAAATGGTGGTCGTCCAGGCCCGCGTCGGGCAAGACGTGGCCCTTCAGGACCCCCGGGAACACGGGGCCTCCCGGCTGCACATGGCTGTGAGGTTGGACTAGTGCAATGTCCATTCACATGATCTGAAACAACGGGCAAAGCATTAGCACAGACACAACCAGGCTTGTGACAGAGGGAGGAAAAGAGAGAATTTAAATTGAGCCCCTTTCACTTATGGAATTATGTATTTTATTAATTAAGAAATGGTAATTATGATCTTACTAATTGACCTAAATTAAAATTTATCACGACAAAGTGTAAGGAAAATCAATATATTGGTAACACGGGAAGCAGAATAAAAAGCACATTTAAAAACTAATTGAACTGTTTAAGTAGCTGTTGTTCACTACTTGTTGTATTCCATACAGTTTAATTTTTTTTACTCTTCAGCATTCTTCTTTCAATTAATTCTTTCTGGAGTAAATTAATTTGTTTCCATTACAATTTCCATTTGCATTTGGTCATTTAGCAGACAAATTTTTCCAAAGCATCTTACAATTATACCCACGTGATGGGTGGGTTCAGAGCACAGGGTTGGCCATAGCACCCCTGAAGCAATGGGGATAAGGTTCTTTCTCATGGACCCACATTAGCAACTTCAGTGAACCTGGGATTTGAACCCACAGATTGACAGCCCAGCACCATAACCACTGAGCTACCACACCCTTAAATTTACTTAAATTCTGCTCCTTTTTTCTCAATCCCAAATAAATAGTATAAATCAAATGTGAAAAAAGTATTAATCAACTTTATTCTGAATCTAGCTTTTAATTGAATTTAGAAGCAAATATGCCACATGCCACAAGACATCGTCACTGTTTTATGCTTAATTTATTTTAACATTTAGGAAGACATTTCCCTATTATAAATAGGTAGATGGTAAAACTCAATTATAATGGCATTTTAGTTGCAATACAGTCTAAATTAATGAACTTTTAAAATATCCCTAAGGCGTTCATTATAATGTATTAGGTGTAAAAGGGGCTAGAGCAGATGATATATGAATACACGTGAATAGAGAAAGGTGTGAGGGATGAAATGAAATGAAAAAATGGTTGTTATAGATGCAATTCTTCAGCCATTATAAAAAGGCAAACAAGGAAAAAAAGGAACATTAGAAATATTTAGCTAAGAAAAGTGGGTATTAAAGTAGATTTCTCATTCCTACTTTAAAATTTGTAAAAAAAAAATCTTATAAATCTGAAACATGAAGTGTATATATAAAAGCATGACCCATGTAATATTGCTTTAAAGACAATACGGAATTAGTCTGTTTTAATCCTATAATCCCACAAGACACACATTCTCCAAAATTTCTTATAAACAAATATTTTTACTGAAACTGAGATAGAAACTATGTGATTCTGGTCAACCAAAGATAACCATCCAGAAATCAGCTTAATTTTTCAATAGTCTGATTTCTCTTTCTGCTTTTTAAAAAGAGGCAATAAAGAGAAGCTTTTGAGGGGAAAAAATATCACCATGAAGGTCAAGGAACATCGTGTTTTAGTAGTTAATTGCATTTTTTATATTTAGTTTTTTAAAGAGAGAAGATGTATCAACATGATTGAGCAGAAATCATTTTTTGCTGTAATTCCTCAACCGTAACATCTATTTTAATAAACCAGACACTTCAAGACAAGAATTTAAAACTCACAATGCCATGATAACCTGTTAATTGTGTAAAGTATAGTGATTTTTTCTCAAGAAACCATCATCCGCCACTTCGTAACGGTTCAATCACTCAGGAGCTATCCTGTGTTCTATTAAAAACTGAAAACAGGAGGTTTTATATTGAATTAACTCTCATCATGCCTAAAGACTTACTACCTGACAACAAGCAGAATTTATCTTCCTGTCAGAGTAAGAATTCTCTGACGCACTTCTGTACAACAATTTCTTTCCAGTGCATGATTCATTATACTTCTGTTTTCCTTATCGGAAGGCTCTATAATATCTCCAGCAATCAACCACCGGTTCAAAAATAAGAGATCCTGATAATGGCACAAGTTCAATCCCAAAAAGCAGTTTAGTGAAATAATTTTTGTGTGATTCTATAAGAAATTTCAGTCTTTGCCAATTTCCAGGTGGAGATATTTTGTCTCCTTGGTGAACCTCATCAGCTTTGGACATTGTGAAAGGTTAAGCTGAACTAGATCTCATCTCTTCTAACTTACTAACTTTTGTGGCAGTTACCCCATATTGTAAGTAGTTGTTTGTTACATGAAAATGGACTCTGGACTATTTTTTACTGTTTTAACCAGAGGTATGGTAATAAACTCTAGACAAAGGAAGCTCTTCATAGAAGCATAATAGAGAGCACCTTTCGTTATTGTATACGTATATTTGATACATATTGTATACTATATGCTCGTAAAGGAGCATATAGTATACAATATGTATCAAATATACCTATTGTATACTATATGCTCGTAAAGGAGGGCAACATTGCCAAGGCCAAGGAAAGCCAGTGTGTACAGCCAGAGCTGTACACACATACACACGAATCCATAAATTTAACGAATCCATTTAAATTTAAATGCACATCTAATACTGTATATACATGTATGCAATAAAAAAAACAATTAATATCTCTTTGTCAAGCTTTTGTATTGTGCTGTACTGAGCTATTTTATATCATATATTTTTATATTTTGTTATTTCTTCTGTTTTACTTTTTAATATATTTTAATAATTTTAACTTTATTTTATTGTTGCTGTTGATCTCACTGTGAGCTATCAAAATAAGTTTTGTTATGTAACTACAATGACAAAAAATATCTTATCTCTTATCTTATAAATTTCTATTCCTATTCGAAATGTTTTTAAATTAAAAAGGGAAACCTAAAAGCACCAATCTTTTTATATATTTCTCATTGGATTCATTTAGATTATTGATATTGGAAAAATATCAATACAGATTTTTATCTTATGCCTAGATTATTCATTTTTTATAGTGAGTCCTTGAGATGTGTTTTGAATTGTTTCCAAAAGATACTGAACAGCATTATGGACAGAGTTGGGAAGATCATTTTAGCAGTGCTGAAGTATATGGAGTGAGAATTGACACCAGAGTGAGGTTGAAGCACCAGGCAAAATTTGTCACTAGAGCGCAGTGAACCAGTCAGGGTATACCTTTGGAAAATAAAATTAAGATAAGAGCGAGCAGATCAAGAGATTGTCTTGTAGGCTAAAGTCTGTGCATTGTGCTGAATGCAGGTAGCTAAAAAAGCCAAAGGAGAAATAGGAGTAATAGAAGTAACACAAGCTCCCTTAAGTTGGTTGAACACAAGTTGAGCTGCCAGGTTTTGGATCAGCTTTAGAGGCCTGTTCAAGAAAAGTCTGGTTTTTACTCCAGTGTGTAAATTTGTGGCCAAATCAGCAAAATCAATGTGCTGGCAGTTTGTTTGCAGGACAATTAGGTCATGGAAAAAACTGATTTGTAAAAGTGAAATGTACAAATGGTATTTAAAGGATTGGATCTAAATCACATTATTGTATTTTTAATATAAGCTTTTAAATTATGCATGAGCTGTCTGTTGTCAACATGTGAGAGCATATTGTCAACTTGTTATCTTGACAATTTGTCTGTTGTAGCCAAGCATTTCCATATCCTGTTTGTGAATTCAACCTGATTCAATACCTGTCTGTATTCAAACGACAAAATTCAGATCATCTAGTCCTGTGACCCTGTGACAGATCCCATTACAGAGGTTGTTGGTTTTCAGAAACTGCCACTCTGATGGTGGAGATCTTTATAAAAAAAGTTATGTTTTAGTAAAAAAAAACAGCCAAAGGACTACATTTCTCATCATTTTTTGATTTAAATATTTCAAAAATCGCACTGATTTTCAAAAAGAGGGTTTAAACTAACTCTCACTATGCATCTGGCAGGTTTCACATTGATATAATTATTAATGCACACCACACACACACATACAGACATGGATGCGGACATACATATATACAAACACAGACACACACACACGTACGAACACACAAACAAACAATTAATACACATTTTATAGCTGTATTTAATGTAAGTGTCATTTTTTGGACAAAACTGGGATATTTTATAATAACGACAAACAACGTGACAAAATTTCAACCTGCACAAAAGCCTTTTACACCATTCTTCATTTACAGCAGAATTAAAACCTGCTAAGAAAATTGGTTAATAAAACTTGCAGATAAACAAAAATTTGAAAAACAAAGGCCTTTCTTCTCACTGAAGAGACATCTCATACTCTGTTAAAGTAAAAGAAAATCTGAAAAAATTAGGAAGGTTTAATAGATACAAACAAAAATGATCTAATTACATAAAAAACAACATAAATAAATGCTCCGGTAAATAGGTTCCAAGAGATGATCTGTTCACAATAAAGCAGGCTTATCTAAATAATATGGTCCAACAGGGTTAGGAAAATGGTTAATTCAAAATATATAATGATCCAAGTAGAGTAGCACAAAGTTATTTGCAGGTAAAGAAAGCACACGCTGCCAAAGACCTTTTAAGAATGATACTTCCCAAGTTAAGAATGAGCATGGGGTACAAACCACCTTCGTGAACACTTGCAAAATGTAAACACACACAGTAATACAACAACAAAAGTGAAAACTAAATGTTTTGAACTACACAGAGATATGTGAATAATTTTTTTTGTGTTTGTTGAGGCCATATTGCCCAATGAGAGAATGCGGTAAATATGGATTTGAAAAGTAAGCAAAGGGTACAAACGAACCCAAAAATTTCCCAGCATGATCTTAGTAATAGAATGAAGAGAAAAATAGATGAGTCGAAAGAAAGCAAAAAAGTTCGAAAAAACTGCTTGCTTTCGGCCTACCGTACCAAGATCACTCTTAAGATCAGTGGGTAGACTTAACTTTCTGCTTGGTCCCTTTACTGAAACAAAACAGGAAAGAAAGGGATAATCAATTAATGATTAATGAATCCAATAAATAAAACGTAAAGTGGAGTTTTAAAACAAAAAGAAACAAAATACAAAGAGATGGACTATAAACAGGGATGCACATAAGTGGTGCACAGGTGTGCATGCATGGTCAAAATTAACGATGCGCACCGTGAATTACAATGTGAAAAATGTTTATGCACCATTATGTTTGCAATTTTCGGGCTACGGTAACATACATAGTTGGGCTCCATAGAGCCTACTTTATAACTAGCTTTTTTTTATTGCATTAAAAATTTCCATTTTATCAGCATGTCCAAGCCATAAGCTACATTAAGTAATACTTTTGAATAAAACACCAGACTGAAACTGAAAGTATTTGTAACTGAAAGTATGAGTATATGCAGAAATATGGCTTCACCAAGCACCAGGCAACATCTATAGGTGCTCCTTTGAGAACCAGACCAAAAGTATTATGTGCACTCCTGAATATAAAGGTTATAATGTCAGAAATGTTGTGTATTTTAAAGAGGATGAAAATTCACCCATGTACAGTGCAGACTGACTTTTTCCTTCATGCACATTTTACCACCAGAAAACAGAGAGTCCACGTAGCTAATCAATACAAAAAGATATGTATTGTTAAGAGTTATGGTATTGTTACATTTTGTCTGGTGTCATTACAACTTCAGGCCGCATTTTCCATTATAAGAATGATAAATACATACATAATTTCAACACAGGATCCTGTGTAATCTGGCAGTGCCCCATCATTAGAAATTAAAACAGCAACTACAATGACAAACGTTGCTGAAAATGAAACTCAATGAAATGCTCATAGATGCACATTCTTTCCAAATCAGAGAAAAAAAAAGGCAACATTTTGCAAGCATTTGCTAAGGTTGACATACCTTAAGACATTGGGAAATATTTACATTATATAATTGTGGTTTGTTACACTTACTGTTGGAAAAAAAATGAAAACATAATTCACTTGTGTACTTCACATTCGTATTAACAACAATTAACCTAAAATTCCCCCAAAATTAATATTATACATTATTATATATATATATATATTGATAATATGGACATGTAAAATATGTATAATTTACAAACATAATCTTTTATTCCATTAATAGAAAGCAGATATTATAATAAAAAAGATAAAGGGTAAATACTACTCAACTTTTCTGTTGACCAATAAATAAAAACTCATAATGAGTAATATCATTTAAAGACTGTGTCTTCACCAGAAAGACACTAAAATAATAAAACACACAGATAGCATGAAATATATTGTGTTGCACCACTGTCAATGTATAAAAACACTGATAATCTTTATGCACTGGGTGAATTATCTTTTCAATTTAACAGAGCTTAGACACTTAGTTTGTAAAAAAAAATAAAATAAAAAAAAAGTTAAAAATAACTTGTAATGGTGCAAGTTTGTATAAAACATTAGCTAGCAAGGACATATCAAGAGCTAATGGAATCTTGACATTTTAAACAAATTATTCTACTTGACGTTTTAAATATTATTATTATTATTAGTAGTAGTAGTAGTATTATGAATATGTATGTTACAAATGCAGAACAAAACATTTTACCTAGTTATCTTAGATATTTGTATTCTTTTGTTTTTTAATTTTCATGATATAGAAATGAAGTAGGAAGTGGAATATTGAAGTGAACTGAGCTGTTCTTGTTCTGTGTGTCACAGAGGAAAGTGTCTCATATGCAAGAGTAATTGGAAACACCCGGAATCAGTAACCAATGACTTACAGGTAGAATGATTTCTTATACTATACAATTCCTTTTTAATTGGTTTCTAGTACCTGTTATTAAAATGTATTGGGG
Organism: Corydoras maculifer; assembly: GCA_019802435.1. Classification (NCBI taxonomy): domain Eukaryota; kingdom Metazoa; phylum Chordata; class Actinopteri; order Siluriformes; family Callichthyidae; genus Corydoras; species Corydoras maculifer. Next base: position 168,960 of record JAFMOD010000869.1, on the reverse strand, counting down.
CTACTTGTAAATGTGTAGCTGCAAATATTTGTTGAAAATAGCAGCTATAGTTAAGATATAGTGATACCACAAAAAGACCTGCAGGTTATGTGTCATCAAAGTGCTCTGAAATGTGTGTTCTATAAAAAAAAAAGAATTCTGGCCATTAGTGTCTTTTCAGACTAAGCCTCGAATAAAGACCTTTTTGGAGGGATTCATAGGGAAATTGTTCATTGTCATCCTGTAATTTACATGAATTACTGATATAATTGTGCTCCTTTCAGAAAGGCCCTACTCATGTGCTCCAGCAAAAACAGGCAGGCATTTTGGAAGCTTGTCTAATAAATGCTGCTGAATTCAGAGAATTCTTACTCATTCAAAAGAGTGACATAACCTTTTACCATTTTAGTAATAATATGTTGCTTCTTCACCAATATCATATATAGACTAACAATAGAAAGGTGCATATCCCACACAAAAACTAGTGTGTAAGCATTAAGCTATTTATTTTGTCATGATCTGAAATGCATCAAATCCTTTTTGCTAGAGGGAGTTTAACAGCACTTTTTGTGCTGTAAGAGAACTAGCATAAATTAGATGCAGTTTATATTATTTATACTAATTTTAATCATTCACATGATTTTCTTAAAAATTTTACTAACAATAAATTGATTAGTGAAGGTAAAAATTTTTCACTTCGAGTAAATCAGTCCTTGTAGGTACATTTTTCTACCAATGACTTTATTTTGAAACTATACAACCTACAGTATGTAGTGCACATATGTAAAAATAACCAATATGTATTAATGAATGTACCTCATTATTTATTAACTAATTATATTTGTAATATATCTGTAATATTTTGAGTCATTCAAAACTGCACATTTATGTAAAAATTAAGGTATAGAACGATCTTCACAAAAACAAAATATTTTAGGAATTTGTAGAAAAAGTAAGAACCTTTTAAATACTGTAAGTGTTTGACTTTTATTCATTCTTTATCTTTCACTTAATCCTCTATTATAGTCATGGGGAAATCCTCTATTCCCATCCAGGGGAAAATGCTAGGGGAAACTTATACAGACCTACACACAAACATACAATGCATGGGGCAATTTAGAGCTTTCAATTTATCTTGAATCTATGTTTTGGACTGTGGGAGGAAACCCACATGGACATGGGGATAACAGGGATAACCACTAAGCCAACATGCCATCTGTGTATGACTTTTTATTACATTATTTATTTTTGTCTCATATTTCAAACAAAAAATAAATACCTTCAATTGGCAAAAAGTAATCAAACTTTAGCTATTTGCAGTGCAAAATCCCATAAACAGTTCCATTAGCTTTCTTCTGTTCTTTGTACATTGCTTTGTACACTGCTTAAGATTAATATCTTGCTAGTTTAGTGTTGTTACAAGTATGAACAATTTCACTTTTGCATTACCTTTCGGTAAATATCCTCAAAAATGTTATTGTGTTGCAATGACACCACATTTCCTCCTGTTTTCTTATATCAATTTCACATAAAGTCAAATTTATAACTGCATATGGTGTATTAAGAAAAAGTTGTTCGAATCTACATTATTTGCTGGATATTTACTGGGTTACTGGAAAATTTCATAATCTGAAATAAGAAGGAAAGTATTATGCTACTTAAAATACAGCTACAGACAAAATTATACATAATTGTCTTTGTATGACTATGCTGTACAGGTGACACAGACACCATCATAAATGTTTGCAATAGCATAGGCCATGTATGGAGCAGCCTTAAGATCAATGTTAAAAATGAAGGGCAATAGCTTAGCTGCCTCCCAGCTAACTGAATGCACTCTATCTAGGGGATTAAATTTTGATTAAAACTTTACAAATCCTGATAGATCTTTCAGATAGAATTTTTTAAAATGTTACAAACATTAGGTGTTTTCCTGTTATGATCAAGTTGAGAATGTTTCATACTAATTTTAAATCTCAGTTAGCTGGTGCAGAACACATTCCTGACCCAACTGGCAAAGCTTTATGTACATCAGCAATATTCATACACAAAAGCATGCATGTGATGAAGCACCAGAAAAAGTATATGAGGGGAACTTGAACATACACTTAATTTTATTTACTAAGCCACTTTCACAAAGGTAAGCTTTTATTTAGTTGAATCTAGAATCATCGTGACCTTTGTCTCCAATTCACTACCTTCACTCTTAATTACCTCAGTGCTATTTTCCAAGTTTTATGTTACACAATAACACCTGTGATGTCAGCTTTCATGACTGTTTGTCATTTTAATTGGTCTCTCTTACTTTCTTCCCCACCCCTTTTTTAGTTATACTACCAACAACCTCCCACTCACCTCCCACACACCTGCATACACATGAAAACTTGACATTGCAAAGCTGTGGGAAGAGGTGAGAAGCGCTAGCAACTAGCTACAGATAAGCAACAGGCACTACTCCTACAAACTACTCCTACAGCAGCATGCTACAAACCACCCCAAGCAAGCAGCAAATATGGCTCTGGATTGTTTAGGAGCTTACCATTGTCCAGTAGGTAAAATACTGGACTGTAATGGCTGGCACGAAAGTTGGACATTGGCTCTGCCGTGCCCCGAGGCTCACTGTGTGTGGAGGATGAGTAGGGCACTAGAAATTAGAGAACCAAACCAAAAACACACATATAAAAAAAAAAATCCTAGGCATGTATTTGGGTGGGAAAAAACCCCCATAAAAATTAGAAGAATGTATTAACACTCAGTAGAAGTAGAAATAATACATAACATTTTATTTAAATAGTACAATTGAAAGTAATACATATGAAATTAAAAATTATTTCATGTCTTTAATGACATGATGTCTTTAGCATCATTTAAATAATGGTAACATCTATATTTTCATTGTTTATGATTGCAAAATAATGAATTATTTATGTCACGTCCCCTGAATGGGTAGAGTTACCTGTCCTCTCATGTAAGATATACACTGTGTGCAGAATTATTAGGCATGTTGTATTTGAGAGGATTATTTTTATTATTGAACAACAACTATGTTCTCAATTAACACAAAACATAAATATCAAAGCTTAATATTTTTGGAAGTTGGAGTGGTTTTTTTTTTAGATTTGGCTATTTTAGGAGGATATTTGTTTGTGCAGGTAACTTTGTTTGTGCAAAATTATTAGGCAACTTAATAAAAAACAAATATATACCCATCTCAATTGTTTATTTTCACCAGGTAAACCAATATAACAAAAAATTTTGAAATAAACATTTCTGACATTCAAAAACAAAACCAAAAACTAATCAGTGACCAATATAGCCACCTTTCTTTACGATGACAATCAAAAGCCTTTTATTCATAGATTCTGTCAGTTGCTTGATCTTTTTATGATCGACATTGTGTGCAGCAGCCACCACAGCCTCCCAGACACTGTTCAGAGAGCTGTACTGTTTTCCCTCCCTGTAGATCTCACATTTTATGAGCGATCACAGGTTCTCTGTGGGCCATGTCTTTTGTTAGACCTTTGCTGGCCAGCCATGCTGTGGAGTATTTGGATGCATTTGGTGGAGCATTGTCCTGCATGAAAATCATGTTTTTCTTGAAGGATACCGACTTCCTGTACCACTGCTTGAATAATGTGTCTGGCAGTAGGTCTGGTAATTGAGCTTTACTCCATCCTCAACCCGAAAAGGTCAAAAAGTTCATGGGTATCATCTTTGATGATACCAGTCCATACCAGTACCCCAACTCCACCTTGCTGTCGTCTAAGTCTGCCCTTAACTGATCCAGCCTCGGGCCCACCCATCTGGAGCATCAAGAGTCACTCTCATTCCATCAGTACATAAAGCCTTTAAAAAATCAGTCGTAAGATATTTCTTGGCCCAATCTTGACATTTTATATTATGTTTCTTGTTCCAAAGTGGTCGTTTTTCAGTCTTTTTTACCTTGGCCATGTCCCATGTCCCTTGTGCTTTTTGATACTCCAGTAACGTTGCAGCTCTGAAATATGGCTAAACTGGTGGCTAATGGCATCTTGGCAGCTTCATGCTTGATTTCCCTCAATTCATGGGCAGTTATTTTGCACGCTTTTGTTTTTCTTTCTGCACACGGTGTATGTCAGAACAAACCTTGATTTAGGCTCAAACTGGCATACATTAAATCAAGGCAAAGACATTTAGTTATTTACTTTCAGTAGTGGTTGAAACCAAGGCTAGTCAGGTGTTTGCAATTAATGGGGTGCCAATCAGATGTAAATGGTTTTCTTGATTTATTTAAGATATGCTAAAAGTAGGGCATGTAATAGTCCAAAATCAAAAAGCCCAAACCCAAGGATACTTTTAAGCAACTTAAGGCCTTTCTTATATTGGCTATTATTAGTAGTAAGCAGGTAAGATAATGGATTTAACCTGTGGCTTGTCTCTGTTATTGTCTGGAAGAGAAAATCGACTCAAATAGTGGGAGAGAGAATAAATCTGAGCAAACATTGAAGGCCGACCTTTTGGTTTAATATGCCAAACTATTATTTTTTGTCAAAATACAATGCTTGGTTTTGACCTATATCAAGTAAAGCTTTTCTAATATGTTGTAAACATATTTTTACAGTCCACTACAAAACTTACACACAAATACAAAAAATACAAAAAAATAAAGTGGCGGGCTGCCAGGCCTTCAAGGCCTAAAAATATCTGAATCACTGACTGGTGTTAAGTATATTTTGTCCATGAATAATTCAAAATGGTCTCTCTGCTTCCCTTTAATAGCATTTTCTCCTGGTTGCATGCATTTTCTTATTAAAGCATATCACCAATCACATTTCAGCATTAGTGCTTGCCAGGTTTCCTGGTAGCATTAAATAAGTGTAGATCAACCAGTTATTTCAACCAATCAGATTTTAAGTTCTTGAAACCAGAGCCTTCTACCAAACTAATGTGACATCAGTGTATTCCAACCTCTGATTGGATAGTACTGTTAATGATTTAAAGATTTCCAGTCAATTAAAACTTGAGAAATATAACTCGACTTTCAAAATTAGCTTTGATGGCAATAGAAAACTTTTTAATGGAACGAATTAAACATTTCTTATGGAAAAAAATGATTTTGTGTAAAAATTAATCTGGATATTCAGTGAGTGTTATTTTTGCAATTTTATGAGGTTAGAGTTCACATTTACATTCACATGTTGGTCATTTTAATGAAATTAAGGTAAATTGCCAATGTCTCTGCTTGCTCCTAATTATAGGATTATTTAGGTAAGGGACATGAATACTGCTGTCATAAAATCATTGCTAAGGGCCAATAGTACAAGTTCATTAAAAAAGGGGACAGAAGAATCCTTAACAGAATGACAAATGGATTTAATATTATTTCTAAGAATGAAAGCCTGTAGCAAAGTGACTTCTACAAAACAAGGCACTTGGTAATATTCTCAGGTTATACAGTATTGTCTTCAACAGCAAATAACATTTTACAGCCAAATAGTGGTGCTTATCTTAATTATGAAAAATGTTTGGTAAATATTGCCTAATTTTGAATGCTGAAATAAATCTTGTCTCAAAAAGTCTTAAAAATCTAGGGAAACAAATTTGCTTGCAACTGTTATAAAGATAAACACTCTAGAACCATTTTAGTTGTTAAGACCATAATGAATTAAAATTCATTTTTTAATTTTTAATTTCAAGTTTTAATTCCTGTCTTATTTTAACAATGTTTTGTGAATACTTATATACATGTGTTCAACAAAACTCAAATATGTACACATTACAGGAGGCTTTTTACAACAAACATCTTAATAATAACTGCCACTAACTGCCAAATATCTCCAATAACACACACACACACACACACACACACACACACACACTTGCACATGCGCTGTGCACACACACACACACACACACACAAGCCGCAGACTATTAGTCTTTGCCAGTCTCCCCGGTGACATATCATTCAAATGTCAAACTACACAAAGTACAAAGAGATTACAACAGCAGAGTCCATAATGCTTTTTTCTATATAAATTCAAACTTTAATTTAACAAAAAAATATATATATTTTTTATGACAAAACAAATTATATATTTAAAATAAACAAAATATTATTTATTTTATTTTTCATTACGTTCTAGAAAGTGTTCAAACTATTTGAAAAATGGTGTTTGTATGATTGGCAACCCTTTCAAACAAACTTGTTTGGTCATTTCGGATTGTATTGTCATAAACATTGACCAATGGACTTAACCATTAATGGAGAGATGGAGTATAGGGTCGTTTGCAATTTTTGAGTTCGGAAAATATTGTCAACTGTTTTATATGTTTTCCATTTATAATATTTCTAACTGTCAAATAATTGACTTTATAAAATGGGTAGCTCCTGTCCCTAAATTTAATTGGCTGAGCTGTTTCTCCAGCTGAGACATTATTGACAATTAAACACACTTCTGATCGCTTAACATTCATAATTCACTTAACATTCATCAATGTGCCATATTATTTTTTTAAATTGGATTACCAGGGTTTGCAAAATTACTTACATCAGCCACAGTATGCCAAATACAATGGAGAAAAAACTAATGCTTATTATAAAAAATGATCTTTGCAAACATACCGGCATCCTATCCTGACTCAACAAAGATGCTGCAGCAACATTCTCATGAGCACCAAACAACAAAAATAATAAGACTCCAAACTAAACTGTTCCAGCTCACCAGTAAAGAAACATGCAACAAGAGTAGAGCATTAGTTAAAATCATGTACCACTAATGGGAAAATACAGATTAAAACAAATAGTAATCTGATTCCTTATGAGCACTAAGCCTGCATTCTGTTGCTTGGCTATTAATGTTTACTTAAAAAAACAGACTATATCACATCACGGAAGACAGTTTTATCAATTAAATTTCTTTTAAATAAACACATTTATTAAGTAAACCTTGTATTTTTTTTTAAATATCATTGTTTATTCATAAACATTTTATAATAGTAACAAGGCAATAAGGGGTATTGGGCCTAACACCTCTTTCCCATAATATAGTCACAATAATGCACACCCTCGACTGCCTTAATGCTTTATTAAAGTATTTGGTAATAGCCTTGCAACATTTCCACATTAATGACCAACCCCTGAATCTCTAAGATCTTGGCTGATTTCTTTTCTCCTTGGCATTGTCTGTGATAACAATAATGATTGTACCAGACAGGCAAAATGCCAAAATCTCAGCTTTTATATAGGTGATCACATTCGTTATTGATTAAGTAATCAACTGCATATGATTAGCAGTACCACTGTACTTACTCTTCAAATTCATATGGATAAAAGTAGGCTGACATCATGTTTTCTTTATTGAAAGCTGAACTTACCTCATCTCAAGTCCTTCTATTGATTTTATTACTTCAGGTGAGATTTATTACTCAGATTTTTATATATGTCAATAAAAACCATAGCTATACTGTATTTTGGGTTCATTTAGCATTAATCTAATTTCAAATATATTTTACTATGTCTAGTTACCAGAAGACTATTACCTCCATGTATGGGGCAGTCAAAGTAGATCTGTATAACAATTAAAGACATGTTTATTTTAAAAAAGTCACTTAAAATGCAAGCCATATCATGCACATTCATTGTGTGTTTTTAAAAGAAACAACATAAATAATTTCCACTTATAGAAAATAATTGCCATCATAGCTATGAAAAATAAATACATTTAGAATTTAAAAATGAATTAGCAAAGATTAAATACATTAAATAAATGACAAAATAATTACCATATTTAATACAATTTTAATAAAAATACAAATGGTCTGTGTACCATGCAATATATATACAGTGGGGCCATGAAGTCATTTAATCAGCCACTGATTGTGAAGTTCTTCAACTTAGAAAGATGAGAGAGGCCTGTAATTTTTTATAATAGGTACACTTCAACTATGAGCGACAATATTATATGATTTTCCAAAACTTTATTTGCAAATTAGGTTGGAAAAAAAGTATTTGGTCAATAACTAAAGTTCAACTGAATTCTTTGTATCATAACATTTTTAGGCAATGACCAAAGTCAAACATTTCCGGTTGTGTTCACCAGGTTTGCAGACACTGTATTTTGGACCATTTATTAATGCAGATCTCTTCTAGAGCAATGATGATTTATGGCAGTCACTGGGCAATACAGACTTTCAACTCCATCCACAAATTTTCTATGGGGTTGAGTTCTGGCGACTGGCTAGGTCACTCAAGGTTTTGAAATGCTTTTTAAGGAGTCACTCCTTCATTGCCCGAGTGGAGTGTTTGGGATCATTGTCATGCTGGATGACCCAGCCTCGTTCCATCTTTAATGCTTTCACTGACAGAAAGGCTTAAAATCTCACAATACATGGCACCGTTCATTCTTCCCTTAACATGGACAGACCAGTTGTACTGCCCCTATGCAGAAAAATGTTATTGTTGTTTCCACCCACATGCTTTACAGTAGGTATGGTGTTCTTAAGCAGGGGGGGCTTAGGCTAAGTGTGTTACTGATAGAAGCCTTTGTTTCTTTAGTCCCAGCTCTCTGCAGGTCATTTTTGCTCACCGTTCTCATAATCATTTTGATCCCATGGGATAAGAGCTTGTGTGGGGCCTCAGATCAAGGGAGATTATCAATGGTTTGTATGTATTAAATTTTTTTTTTTTTACAATTGCTCCAACAATTGATTAATTCACACTGACCTGCTTGCCTATTGCAAATTCTCTCATGTCTGCCTGGCATGAGACATTCAATTTTCTTCCTGGTGTCTTTCAACAGCACTTTGGTCTACAGATAACAAGGCCAAACTTTTGCAATTAATACATGTAATAAATGGAGGAGAAGAGCTTCTTAAAGAAGAAGATACAAGTCTTTGAGAGCGAGAAATCTTGCTTGTTTGTGGGTGACCAAATACTTTTCAACCATAATTTACAAATAAATAATTTAAAAGTCCTACAATGTGATTTCCTGGATTTTATTTGTCATTTTGTCTCTCACAGTTGAAATGTACCTATAATGAAAATTACAGACATCTCTAATCTTTCTAAAAAGGAGAACTTGCATAATTAGTGGCTGACTAAATATTTTTTGGCCCCATTGTATATAATTTATGGACACAATAATGATGTTGTCAGTTTGAAGTGGGTCAGATGGCCTGAATAAATGTTAAGCCCATGCAAATAATATAACTTAGATTTTTTAACATTATGTATTAATGGTATAAGAGAGTGGCTTAGTGGTTAGCATGTTCGCCTCTCAGCACCAGGGATTCCCGGTTCGAATCCCCATCTGGATGGAGTTTCCATGTTCTCCCCGTGTCCGCGTGGGTTTCCTCCGGGTTCTCCGGTGTTCTCCCACAGTCCAAAAACATGGATCAAGTCATTGAGTTCTCCAAATTGCCCCATATAGAGTGTGTCTGTGTGAGTGAGTGTGTGCCCAGTGATAGATTGGCGTCCTGTCCTGGGTGTATCTGCCCAGCGCCCGAAACGTTCTACCCTGGATGGGCATGGGGAACCCCACCGCGACCCTAATAGATAATCGATGGATGGATGGGTATAAGAGAGGATTTGTGTGGTTTGTTTACCTGAGGTGGGTGATTTGCTTTTCTCCAGGTCCAGAGATACTTGGTTATCTGTAAGTTCTGTAAGGCCTGTCACAGCCAATAACAGAACAGGAACACAGGACAAGAAAAAAGACAAAAAAAACCCAAATGATTTCTGATGGGTCATGGCAAATATGACATCTACAATCAAATACTGCAGTCTTGTGCACTTTTTATTTCTGTAAAGCAGCTATTCAGTGACATCATTTATTAAGTTTATTTTCAGGTTTGTCAATAGTAATAGAGGTTGCAAGGTGAGAATATGAATTACTGAATTGGCAACTATAGTGACTTACAAATGGCAAAGACAATAAAGCACTAAATAAACAGCTGTGACAACCCACTTCACAGAAAGACCAGTGTGTAAAAGTGTGAGTAAACATGCATATTGACCTCATTCTTAAATACATGAACAAATATGAGGAGGCCTACACTGCAATCACATTAGTCACTTAATATACTTCTGGTAGAGCTTAAAGGAGAGCAAAAGCAACACAGATAATTTCCTGTGACACGTGTTACATCACTAACTCTTGAATTAATGCATTAAATCAGAATAACATTATAATCCACGCAATTGAATGCAGTGCCTTATTTAGTAAGAAGCACAGTAAATAAATATGTTCTACTTAACCAGGGTCAAAGCAAATGTGTATTAAACGGAACCAAAACATCCCTTTCACATTTACAATGCTTCCAACTCAAAATTTTACTTAAATACTTTTGACAGTTTTAATACCAGATGTCTAAGCACTCAGACTGAGTACACCACAGTGAAATTTATTATGTTGCTAAAATCCCCAAACCTTTGATAATAAAAGCTTTTCAATGTTATAAAGAGGTCACTGATTTATTGACTATGGCAGCTTTCAGAGTTCAATCAAGTGGCTTATTAGGAATTTTAATGAGTGTGTCTGAACAAGAGGTTCGTACTTTAGATAAATTTATGTTCCTGGATGTTTTTATATATACTGCTGTTTTATGAAGGTGCAGCAAAATTAAATATTTAAAACCTTGTCTGTTCATTTGAACAAAGCAAAGACTAGCATATTTTTTTTAATTGAAAACAGACTATGAGATGACTGGGCATATGCCAATCCTTAACTCAGGTGAGTTTAATTGTTTTAAATCAACCCTTAGTATTTTTATTTGTATCTTTGTAAAATCATATTAGTTTGATGGTTTTATGATGTTTTGGTGTTTGTTTTTTTTTCAAAACACAATATTTTTACAATTATTTTAGCTATTAGCAAAAGCAGTGGCAAATTTTTTCATCCACAGCTTGACTAATGTTTTTGCAGGATCATGCAGCCGCTGGAGCATCCACTGGCAGAATCAGACTTTTCAGCAGTTACCACACAAAATACATTTTAATAAGCATTTAGGTAACATCCAATCATCTCACACAGTTTCGCCCCAGAAAATAAAATGATGCACAAAATAGTGGCCACACGGTCATCACTTGTCCATTGCAATGTTTGATCACTTACTCTGGTAGGAGGTACGAATCCGTTTCTTTGAATCGGAATAAAAGCTAGACAGGCCACGCATGCAAAAGTCTGCAACAGCACCCCCATGCCCAAGCACCATCGCCCACAAACGAGGGAGAAAGGGAGGGAAGGAGAGAAGAACAAAAAGGTCTCCTAGTCAAAAAAGATAAGATTGACTGGGGTCGCAACAAGACCAACTTTATTGTTTATTGAGTGGGTGTGAAGGACAAATTCAAAGAAAAGAACTGAATTGAAGCACAATAAGGTTTGAATATCTACAGAAAATGATTGAATATAAGCTCTGTCCCTCACCCTGACCTGTAGCCTGCTGTGAATAATCATCCACGGTGAGTATAATGTGTACAAAAAAAACCGTACGACACAAGTGTCTGTCTATTTCAATGTTATTCCTGTGTGATGTAAGATTTGAAAAATATCATAATTATGCTAGGTTCATTTATAAAGCAATAAACAAAACTTAACAGAAGCTAAGTAAATATGAACAGTACTGTGCAAAAGTTATTTTCATCAATTAACAAAATGCAGTGAATGAACAGAAGAGAAAATTTAATTCAATGAATATTTGGTGTGACCACTCTGACTTCTACAGCACAAATCATTCTACATACACTTGCACACAGTTTTTGAAGGAACTCGGCTGGTGGATTGTTCCAAACATCTTGGAAAACTTGGGGCGGGTTAGCTCAGTGGTTATGGTGTTGGGCTATCAATCTGAAGGTTGGGGTTCAAATCCCAGGTCCACTGAAGTTACCAGTGTGGGTCTTTAAGCAAGACCCTTAACCCTCATTGCTCCAGGGATGCTGTGATTAATCCTGTGCTTACCTTGTAAGTCGCTTTGGATAAAAGTAACCGCTAAATGACCCAATTTATTTATTTTATGTATTTAAAACTAACCACAGAGCTTCTGTCGATGTAGGCTTTCTCGAATTCTTCTGTCTCTTCCTGTAATCCCAGACAGTTGATGATGTTGAGATCAGGGCTCTGTGGGGGCCATACCATCACTTCCAAGACTTCTTCTTCTTCTTTATGCTGAAGATATTTTTAATGACATTGGCTGTATGCTTGGGGTCGTTGTCCTGCTGCAGAATAAATTTTGGGCCAAAATGCCTTCCTGATGGTATTGCATGATGGATAAGAATCTGCCTGTATTTCCTCAGCATTGAGGATACCATTAATCCTGACAAAATCTCTTACACCATTTGCAGAAATGCAGCCCCAAACTTGCATGGAACTTTCACCATGTTTCACTATTGCCTGTAGACACTCATTAATATACCGCTCTTCAGCCCAACAAACTGCCTTCTGCTACAGCCAAATATTTCAATTTTTGACTAATCAGTCCAGAGCACCTGCTGCCATTTTTCTGCACCCCAGTTCCTATATTTCCATGCATAGTTGAGTCGCTTGGCCTTGTTTCCATGTTGCAGAAATGGATTTTTGGCTGCAACTCTTCCATAAGGACCACTTCAGTCCCACTGGTTTTTGCCAGTTCTGAGATGATGGCACAGCTGGACATCCTCCGATTTCAAAGGTAAATAAACTTGATGTGACTTTCATCAGCTGCACTAAGTTTCCTTGGCCAACCACTGAGTCTACGATCCTCAACGTTTGTTTATGCGTCTTAAAAAAAACTTAAACAGCACATCTTGAAATGCTTGGAAATCTTTGTCTGGGAGAAACCTTGCTGATGCATTATAATTACCTTCGGTCTTGTTGCTGTGCTCAGTCTTACCATGGTGTATGACCTGTGGCATGAAACTGTCTTCCACAACCTCAGCTTGGTAGCTGAGTTTGGCTGTTCCTCACCCAGTTTTAATCCTTCTACACAGCTGTATCTGTTTCACTTAATGACTGTGTTTCAACCTACTTGTGAAATAGATGATCATTGGCACCTGTTTGGTATAATTGGTTGATCATACACCTCACTAAAACCCTTCAAAATCCCTGACTTTCTGCAAATGTACCTATAAGAATTGATGCTGGTTTGAAGGCAAATTGTAGCAACAACAGATATTGGTTTGATTTATATTTTTCTTTTTTTCGCTTACTTTGCATTTTGTAAATTGATAAAAATAAACAATTATTATTTATATTTTTGGAAGCATTCTTTGTTTATAGCATTTTTTACACCTCACTAAAGCTTTTGCAGTATTATATATCTGTAATTATATGTTCACTTATTTAACATAATACGTTGGTTCATTGAGTCAGTATTATTTTAAAAAACATTACTTACAAAAAAGTAAAAGATTAAACTATTTAAATAGGAGAAGGCAGGCAGCAGAATGAACAACATGGGCAACATGCACAGAATGCCAAACCAAATCCTGTCTGTCTCATGCAGTCTGACAGATTCAGAAAGTGTTTTTTTGTGTGAGTATAAATTGCATGTGTAAGAATCAGACAGAATATATGTAGAAAAAAGTGTGTGTGTACCTGATGTGGACTGGCGGGTCCTGCGGGGTGAGCGTGTGAGGCGTTGAAATGGATCGACTGAGCTATACAGTTCCAGAGTGCTCATGCAGACTATCACTGTCTTTTGAAGGTAGTCTATTATTGCAAGACCATTGCAATTGCCTAAAGCCAAACTAAATAAACACACACACACACACACACACACACACACACACACACAGAGCAGCAAATAACAAACCTTAAACATGCACAAAAACTGAGGCCTTGTACTTTTTTCTAAGAATAAACAGTTTAATTACATACATTATAGGCTGTTTTGAGAAGATGAGAACAGATTTCCATGCAATGATAAAACTATACTCACTGTACATATAAAATTAATATTTGTAAAAGCAGTCATTTGAACAAAAAATGACTGCATATGCAGTACACAAACATGTTTTTCTAATAGTCCATAATGAGTGGAGACTCAGTCCAACAGCACTGTTGAATCTAATCCACTAGTAACTTTTAGAGTGTGTCTGTTTGCCTTAACATCCAGTAAAAAAGAAAATGTGTGAGGTCAGATAATAATCATGCATATTGCACATGAAGGCTTGGCCCACATTCTCGGTTTTATTTAATTTCTATGGTTTTTTTTGGGGGGTACTTTGTTTTTTGTGAGCTATATTGCAGATAAATGTCATTTTCCAAACTATACTTACCACGTTAGAAGGACATACTCATCGAATGACTAGATGCTTAAATTATATACACATGTGGCAATGTGACATGACCTAGAGTTATTAACAAAAAGGTGTATTTATATATAATACTGTGTACCTAGGGTGGCACGGTGGCTTAGTGGTTAGCACGTTCGCCTCTCAGCACTAGGGATCCCCGGTTCGAATCCCCATCTGGGTGGAGTTTCAATGTTCTCCCCGTGTCCACATGGGTTTCTCTGGTTTCCTCCCACAGTCCAAAAACATGGATCAAGTCAACTGAGTTCTCCAAATTGCCCCATATAGAGTGTGTCTGTGTGAGTGAGTGTGTGCCCAGCGATGGATTGGTGCCCAGTCCTGGGTCTATCTGCCCAGCGCCCGGGGCGTTCTCCCCTGGATGGACATGGGGAACCCACCGTGACCCTAATAAAGAATAAAGCGGAAGATAATGAATAAATAAATATATTACAAGTATTAACACGCACAGGCCATAGGCAGAATTTAAATCCAGGCTGGTGATTTGTTGTGGTGGTTCTCCATCAACCCACAGTAATTGGACTACAAGCTCTGCCTGATATCCAGGAGGCATCCAAATCATGCGGTCTTTTACCCTGACAAACAAACAAACAAAAATAATAATTTAATATGTTTCATAAAAATTAATAAATGAAAGTTTTTTTGATTTATTTATTTAACTTGACCAGCAAAAAAAAATCATGCCAATTTTAGCTGTTTATAGCTATTCATTAAAACTCTTATAATGCATTTTTAAAATTTATTTCAAAAAAGTGGGTGGGGCTATACTCACTTGAGGCAGGGTATACTGTCCTTTATGCTATCAGGAGTGTTACTTCGTGGACTTGGAGGCTGGGGTGAGTGAAGGCTCATATCTGTAAATCCCACTGTGCTCTCCACCTCTGACGGTGAAATGACATCCTCATTTTCACACTGTAGCCTCACCTCCAAAGACTTTAAGACCAAAATCTTTAGTTAGTTTGTCCTCACAGTTAGTGATTTTGGTTAGACTTGGTCTACTTTGTCTCAATAAGCACGTTTAAATAAGAAAAACTTATATAGAATCGACAAGTCATATATTTGGTATTTGATAGACATCAAATCTTAATCCCTAATCTCACTATTTAATGCCAAAAAAATCTTATGGCAAAAAATTTCTGACTGCATTGAATTCCTTGTTGCAAAGATGCATATTTGTCTTTACGTTATAGACAATATTTTTTATGATCTATGATTAAGGTAACCATAAATCACTGTAACTATAATGTTGCTTTGGATAAATAATTTAGGTATTTTAAATGATGGAACTGCAGACCTAATTAAAATGAAAGAAAAAATTTAATAAAAACAATCTTACTGTGATAGTGTTGTTGGCATCATGCTTGCTAAAACGGTAAAGGATAACATGGGCACTGATGCCAACCACACAGAGGATACGGCTTTGGGGACACCAATTGACCATTTGCACTGCATAGGGGTCCTCTTCAACCAGCTCTGCACTTCGGCTTCCTTCCCCAAATTTTGTCTTTTCAAATACCTTTGATGTTTTCAGCTTGTATAGCATTTGCAAAGTAACTGTTGGAAATAAGTTGTAATTATAATTCACAAAATACGTTATAGTATTTAAAATGGTAACTAATATTTAATTATTGTGGTGACTGCAAAAAAAATATTCATTATCCTTATATAGTATACATATATATTTAAAATATATAAATATTTAAAATATTTGCCATAAAGCTTTAACAACTTGTAAAAATGAAGTTTGCCTTTTTCCTTAATCTGCTTTACATTATAAACTTTATATTAACCTTTAAATAAACAAAAACATGATTTGGTTTGATGTGAGTGTTCCAGAGGCTGAGAGTTTTTTCAAACGCTTTTAAAGAAGCTTGTAAAATTTAAGGTGAGACCCTTTCATTATCTATATCAGTGCTGTACAGCTTTAAAATGTTCCAATTAAAAAATATATATTATGTCTGAAAAAAAAAAAATGGTTTTAAACTGCATAAAACATTCCCCCGAGTGTAAGCATTTTAGCTACAGAAAAATTGACATTGGACATTTAAAGGGTAAGGCACTTACTGGCTGTTGCATCCCAAAACTTTATCGATCCATCTGCATGTCTGCGCAAAGGCAATGAAAAGGAAGGACAAAGAGTGAGTCTTGGCTTGAGTAAGGCTTGAATGTGTCAAGATTGGTCTTAGGCAGAAAAAGAATGTCAAAAAAGAAGTCTGAGAAAGGAAGAAAGGACTCGCAGCATGTGATCTATTTTTCAATAAACACAGACTGGGAGGACACAGTTGAAACTGAACTGATTCACTTACACAATTTTATATCCATGTAATTTTTTAAGCATTTTAGTGATTTTATATGGGTTTCTATTTATTTTTAGCCACTTAGCCACTTACCCTTTATCATAAATAGCAGAACCCTAACATTAGCCATTACCATCCCCTAACCATAACCAAACCATAACAATAATCATACAACATTATTTCACTTTTTACACACACAAACAGACATACCCTGTTATAATGATCTCCGGATATGTCTGAGAACCAAGCGTCCATGTGCCACCACTAACTGGCCACTCCTAAAAAAGTAAATATCATTATAACTCTTTGTGTAACAAGTTCCTTGATATATAATAAAAATTTGATAATCCAGTGTTGAAAATTCTTTATTGGTTCGCCTCTCAGCACTAGGGATTCCCGGTTCGAATCCCCAGCTGGGTGGAGTTTCCATGTTCTCCCCGTGTCTGTGTGGGTTTCCTCCGGGTTCTCCGGTTTACTCCCACAGTCCAAAAACATGGAACATGTTAATTGAATTCTCAGTGTCAGTGGACCAAAATGACAATTCCTGGATTTTGTAGTTAGGACAATATATTCTTTGTTGATACTTTGTACTTTGGATCAATGTCCTGCTGGATGATTCAAACATTCAAAAGATTCCTGCCTTAGGTGTTAAATTTTAAATCTGCTGGCACTCGGTAGTGGGGAGCATAGTGGCTTAATGGGTAGTGCTGTATTTTCCAACCTATATATAATTTAAAGCTCAAACTAAATAAAACTTGTTATACAAAACGTACAAAATTGTAAACCTGTTAAATCACAATAATATAGCATGCTATTCCCAAAATATATGATTTTTAAGATTCCAGCATCTGTAGATTTCAAATCAAATGCATCTCTGCCATAAAAATTGCTTAAAAGGCTTAAAAGATAAGTTAAAAGATACATCAAGCATTGGCAAGCATTTCTTTAGATTATAGTAGTCATTTTATTAAAAATACCTTGTTACTGTAACCAGTTTTTTTGTGTTTGGCTCCTATGGAATATAGCACAGGGATGATATCAGGGGGACAGTCAGCAAAGTAAGCTGTGCAAGTGACTGGAGACTCATGGATGTCCATGGGGTAAGGGTTCTCAAAAATGGGGAAACTAAAAAAGAAAATAAAACAGAAAGCACACTTTATTTTTGTCATTAAACCTACTTCACACACTCAGAGACACCTGTGATTTTAAATACCAAGTAATACAATAATTACATAATTAAATTAAGGTACAAATTATGATTAAAATAATTTTAAAAAAGTGTCTGCAAAATAAAACATGATAATTAATAAATTATTTTTATAATTAGTAAAGCACTGTTTAAATAAAAATAAAAATCCTTTTACCACTTATTTTATTTAATATTCAATATTCTAGATATAGCACAAAGAGTAATCTCCAAACCTTAAAAAACAAGCTAACTGTATGTCATATTATATGTGACATTAAAGAAGCTGTATAAGACAACATATAATATTTTGCTTGTGAGAAACAGGTATGATTTAATATGTACCAGCCAGCATATACCAAACACAAAATTTTATGCTTTGGAAATTTGTTTGGGCTTTATAAGGAAAATACATTTTAAACATTCATTTGAAAGAAAACATAATGGTCTTATTCAGAGATAGTTTATCCAAAATACTGAATTAGTTAAGACATGATATTAAAGTTGGTTCTGAAGTAATGTCCACCTCTTGTCTCAGTCTATTAATAATAACATGCTTAAATGACACCTAGGTTTCCTGTTGAGAGGCAAATTTGTTGATAAACTGGCACAGCTGCAATCATGCCATGAAACAAAGTTAATTCTCAGTGGGTTATCCATACACACTAAATCAATCAGTAAAGATGTTGCAGCAATTGAAATTGAAATGTTGCAGCAATTCACAAATACACTTATGAATAATTCATAAAGTGGAGAATCACATACTTGCTCTGGGTAAGATCAACTACAATAAAGTCTTTCTCCAGCAGAACTACCACTGCATATGGTTCTTGCACCTCTGTTAACACACATAAAACGCAAGTTAGTAAAAATGAATTCATTTGAATTACCAACAAGTACAAATATTGGTAAACGAGGATTTATTATTTTCCTAAATCATTTATTACAGAGCCTACTATATTAGCAGCAGCTTTGAATTTCATTTTTAAGAAAAACATAAATGTATATTAAATTTAGCATAAACTGTTATTGATTTGGATGTCATTTGGTATTTGCATGTGTAAAAAAGTAAAAGTAAGAAGAAGTGCATTTTGTTAATATGCACAACAAATGTACACTGTTATACAAGCTGTACACTGACTACTTTACATTGTATCATTGTATCAAGTGCCAGATATTTAGAGTTGTCCCATGAATAAATATAATTAAATATTTGCAAAAAGTGAAGGTCATATATACTTTGCATTATTGTATACTGTATATATTATTTATAAATGGCATTTGATTCCCTTAGACATTTAATGTACAAAAAAACCTAGATTGCATTCTACAGGAATGCATACTTCTTTCCATGTAAACGATATATGTTATGTTAAAAAATAACTAAAGTTGGTAACTGCAATTAGACTATATTTTATTTTGATGAAAACAGATGTTAGTGCAAGCTGATTAATCCTTTATGTGCTATTTAACCAAATTGTCTGCATCTGCAAACATCACCATTAAGATATGGTGTCTCGCAGAGTACAAGAAATTCCACTATAGGATGATCCATTTCCAGCACGGTGATAGCCTTGCCATGCATGATGGTGAGAGTGGGCCTTCTGCCTGCTTTGTCATATGTAAGCCCTCCGGAAAAAATGACAAATGGCTCACTAGAAAGAGAATGAAAGTGGATAGAGAGAGAAAGAGAGAGTGGTTGACGAGTAGTGATATTTTACTATTGAAATACTAATAAATTAAGCATTTACTTTAAACTATTTTCCAATAGGAGAATCTAAGGATATGCTTTTTACACCCTGTTAAATATTGACTACTACTGGCAAAAATATCTTTATTGTCTGAAGTTACTGCCTTAAATGCTACACAATCAATATACCACTCAATAATACACATCAGACCGAAACCATGTTCTCAGTCAGATTCTTTCACTCATGAGGAAGCATGACCTGCAAATCTGCATAAGAGTCACAATCACATTTTCAGTGTCATTTATTATTGTATGGTGTGTTAGCTCAGTGGTTAGGCTGTTGGGCTATCAATCTGAAGGTTGAGAGTTCAAATCCCAGGTCCACTGAAGTTACCAGTGTAGGTCCTTAAGCAAGACCCATAACCCTAATTGCTCCAGGGATGCTGTGGCCAACCCTTCGCTCACTTTGTAAGTCGCTTTGGATAAAAGCGTCTGCTAAAAAACCAATGTAATTTATTAGTATGAAACAATTAATTCAATGTCTTTAACATTGAAACATTTATTTTCTGCAGACCAAATGCATAATAGAAGTTTAAGAACTAATATTCTCTGTGTTGAGTTTTTTATTAGCAAATAGGAAAAGATATGCCAAGGTGTGGCACGTCACAATCACGTCAGAAGTGGCAAGTAAGCAATAAAAAAAAGAATAATTCATTGCTAGCTCTGGAGAATTTAGTAGTTAAATGCTTTATTTTGTACATGTACATGTAAGAGGATAGTATATACCTGTTTCTACAGGTCTTGTACTCAACCTTCAGGATAGGTTTACATGATTCTTTTCTTCCGTCTCTATGAAATTTGCCTAAACAACAAAAAAAGGAAAAAATACAAATGGAAATGTTTAGACACCATGGAACTTACAACTACAAAACATTCACTTCAAACATTTTTTATTTTACACACACAAAAAAACACATGTTAGACTGGTATCTACAATCAGTGTCATGATGTACATTTCACACCTAGGCCTTCAATTTATGATCAACAGTATCTAAATTAATCTATCTTAAGTCTAATTAAATAGATTAGTTTAGGGTAAGGTAATATATTCAAAATAAAATCGGTTTATTTACCATGTGGGAAAGTGACTTGGAAAGGTTTGGCTGTGTTCTTCAAGTTCCACATCGTAAGACTTCCATCAGAGTGACTGCACATAAACTGCCGTCCTTCATGATGCCAACTTACAGAGTGTATTGCCTACAGTAAGTTACAGGTAAAGAGAAATTGAGGGGCATAAATTAATGGGGGAATGTTTTTTTTATATCAAGCACATCCACAGTATCATACAAAACAAAATTGAAAGTAGTCACCCAGACTTACATATTTTTCTTAGTCTTAGCTGTAATAGAAAAATGTAGCGCTATTTTGGTTATACCAGTTATAAAATAAAATAAATACATTTTATTTATCAAAGCCATAATATAGGCTAAAGTGGATCGACAGTAAAGAAAAAAACTGACTATGCTGGGTCCCAGGTCACTGTGGAATCCCTGGAAATAAAAAGGCAGACAGATGGGCAAGAAAAAGACCAACAACCCAACTACTAGGACCAAAACTTTTACCAATTAACACCTAATCCCACCATAGATAAAAAAAAAAAAACTATGGCAAACAGAATGGAGTGCACAAACCAGAAACAAACTACAGGAAATGTGTCCCATCATACATGCCAATAATAGGCCATGGCCTGAACATAGAATAGACAAGGTCACTATCTCTAGATGCCGTATCGGACACAACAGATTCATCCATGCTCACCTAATAAAGGCAGAACCACCACATTCCTTGGAAATATGCCCCTAACAGTAAAACATAATGTTCCAAATATATACAACATCTACGCACTAATGGATTACCACGGACACTAAAAGAAGCACTAAAACCTACAAACATAAAAAATCTGGTATATTTAAAGACCACAGGTTTAATACCTCACATATAGATAGACACTTAATTAAAGCCTATATACATAAATGACCTGACCTTGTATACGTGGTGTTAAAAAAATAAACAAACAAAAAATAAACAAAAAAAAAAAAAACACTTTAACTCAAATTTAATTAAAATTCATCATAAACAGACTCTCACATTAAGTATGTAGATGTACATTACAGTGCATAACATTTCCACAGAACACAATTTTCTTATCTTGGTCTTTATAATTAAAGAGAGCCTGAATCAGCTCTATTAATCATGGCAAATGACCTCTTGTCATGTTTGTAGCATCATTTGTCCTTTAAATAGCATAAGGAGTTCTGATCTCATGACACATTTGTACAAATTTGGAGTTAGGAGAAACATTTTTGACCATATTTATTTATATTCAATATAAATAATGATATAACAATTGTGAATAAAACTGCAGTTATACAAATCAGAGACCTCAAGTGCACAAGAACAATTAATCATAGCATTCATTTATATACTTTTTTCCTTTGCTTACCCTAATTAATGTTTCAGGGTGTTACTAGAGAATTATGGGTGAGTAAACCTTGATAGGCTCACATCAGGCCATACATACTGGAACAGGAAAAAGAATTCCACAAAATGTCCAAGTATCTTGGTATACTGTAGCTTTAACCTAACCATTTAAACAAGCTTTTATTCTAATTCAGACTCCAAGTGATGTGTCAACATACTTTTAGTCATACAGTGTGGTTTGCTACACAGAAGGCTTTATTCACTGCAGATAAAGCACCTCAGTTGAGAAAAGGCTGCTTTTAAACTGTTACAAGTTAGAGACAATAACTGTTACAAAATTATTGTTGCTGTCAGATTTGTTTCCATTGTCTGTGAAAAAAGTGAAATGAAAGTAGTAGAGTGTAAACATTTAAGTAACAAACAAGATAAGAAACAAAGATAGTAAAAGACGTGATATATTAAATTAATCTACTACGAACTGTGTTTCACTGACGTCCCTGATAAAAAAAAAAGAGTTTATGAGTGGATATTTAAAGCAATGATGAATACAGCGTGCTGGCCCAGTTCAGCGCGGTATACATTATTCAGCATAATACACCCAAGAGACACTGCATTCAAATTTAGTATGCTGAAAAGTAACAGTGGTTTTATATGTTAAAAACAGAGCATATATTGTGTTGTGTCCAAATCACTATTTTAATCATTCATGTGTGAATTTCAGTTCAATGCCATGAAAATGTTTTTTCTCAATGTAGCCTTAATAATATATAGACCAATATTATATGCAGAATTATTGAATATGGTTATATTATATATATTGAATATGGTTATATATATTTGCTAAAAATGTTAAATGTTTATTGTTTTTTGCTCTTAGTTATTTCCTTTATCGTAAAAAATGCAGATATGAGTATATCAATGTTTCTAATCTAACTATTATCATATTCTTTCACTCATAGACATCATTAAATGACCAGAACTCTTTTATGATTAACATACTATGTTTTCAGTAAATCTGTCAGACAATCACAAGGTGCTGACATGACATGGCACCTCCAGCAATAAGAGCTGCAAAGTCAAAAGATGATAAGCAGCTAATTTGAAAATAACAAATCAGTAAAACCAGAGTCTGTGTATATAGTCATTCTAGATTAACTAAGCCATTGGAACTAAGCCATTCTAAATATAGTCTAATGAGGAACATCAGGTCCAATTCAAATTAATTTTTGAATTATTTACCAATTGGACATGGCCACATCCACATGAAATAGCAAAAGCATAATATATTTTAAGCTCAAAATAGTGGTGGGAGGCATAATGTATTAAAATGGAACACTAGGTTCTTGATGAAAGCAGTTACTTTTTATAATACTCTTTATATACACAAAGGATGTTATAGTAAATTACATTAAAAAGACATATTTTCATCAAACAAAATTTAAGCCAGTTAGGTTAATTATTAAAACAGACTCTAACACTAACCTCATCATAGTAAATTCTGAAGTCAGCCCTTTTTGATCGCAGATCCCACATCACAATTGTGCCACTCTCAAAGCCAATCAATAACTGTAAAAGATAAAACCAACAAAAAAAGGGAAAAGAAAAACAAAAGATTAAAGAACATCAAGAATGTCTGAAACTTGTATTACTTTAGCACTTACAATTACCTAAGCAAAAACAGTACATCACTCAATTTCTATGTGTAGAGAACAGAATGTCAAGGTAATTAAGTCAACATTCCTTTATACATTTTCTACATTTATTACTCACAAAGTAACATAAAGCAGAGCATGACAATTGGTTGTTCATAGCAGCCATCTTTCTTTCTTTTAGGAAGATTAGCAAATTGTGTGTTTATCTGAAATGTAGAAATGACAATTGCTATGGTAACCTCATTATTTTAAAGTTATCTGACAGCTGTATGTAGCATTTTACTCAAATTATTCATCTAAAAACTTCATACTCATTTGACTTCTTTTTTTTTCCGAATCACTTTTCTTTTTCTAAAATAATTTACACACGTTTTAAAATTTTGTTTTTCTAAACTATATATTATATTTTATTTTGGTCTGACAAAACAAGATGAAGAAGATTACTTGTTACACAGTTTCTTCTGACATTTTACAGTTCATTACTGTTACATGGTGGGACAAAATTAGGACTGGAGACAGGCTTCGTAAAATTCATGAGAATTTTCTCTAATTAATGTTGATTGCCATCTTCCTGCTTCCAGTCACACGGCTTCAACTCCGTCCATAAGATCCACAATTTTCCGGTATCCATTCTATAGAGTATTACCACTTGCGTGAAATGTGGTTGCCGAAGAATCCGCTCCCACCTCAGATGCCCACACCGTGACAGGTGCACAGCACTCACCAGAGACATGCCAGCAGGCATCTTTTTTGTGTTTTGTGAATGACATTGTTGTCCACATGCATCCTTATCTTTTTTTGGGCTTTGGCACCAAATGTGACATAGTGGGGCACAATAAAGACCGGAAACAGGATTTCACGACCACAGGAACAGGCTTTCATTACAGACTACATTTATATCATTTCACTGTTTAATGCAGCTTATGGCTAATGGATCTGTGTTCCTGTCATTTCTGCAATCACTCTCCCTGCTGCATGTGCCGCTACCTCATATAAAGGCTACACACCATTCAGCCAGGCATATATGTTTTGCCCATGTCTTAATTGACTTCATTGAGTTTACTCACTTTACACACAGACTGTCTAGCCAAATCATTATTGTCAAGTTTGCTGATGATAAGGTTTTGGTTGATAAGTTCTACCTGAAAATGATTATAAAGAAACTGGTGCCAGGAAATCCTTGATGTCAGCAAGTTTTAAAAGATGCTAGTAGACTTCACCATGTAGCAGCATCAGTGGGATCCTAACTGAAAGATCAGACAGCTTCCAACACATTGGCGTTCACATCACACATAGCCTGTCATATTATAAATAATCAGGCTTCATGGTATCTCACTGAGCTGATTCAACTGTATAAACCAACACGTGAGCTCAGATCTCAAGGTGCTGGTTTACTTTTAGCTTGTACAATAAATATAATTACAGCTGGTGGAAGAGCGTTCTCCCACAAGGGAGGCTTTAAAATAGCCTTCCAGTTAGTGTTTGCGATTCTGAATCACTCTCAATCTAGTGTCAAAGTAGATTGAACAATCAAATTAGATTAAAAACACATTTATTTAATTTTGCGTTTGATTAATTCCCTGTAGAAAAAGGTGTAGATCTCAGGCTTGGCGGTGTTGGGTTGGTTATCTGGAATCAGACTGTGCTGGCATTTCACCTTTTCACCCAGCTCATCATTATCAGAGGATGTAGCACTGAAATTATGCTGTTCCGGGGAACCCTGTCAACTAGAGTCTGCAGTATCCCCCCCCTTTTGGTTCCACTGCTCTTGTCGGTTATGCCGGAGTCAAACTCTGGTTAATACTTTATTACAGTGCTTTATTAGCTCTAACTGCTTTTCTTCTGGTTCTTTTGAGGTTTCGCCAATTTCCTTGAGGTAGCGTCAGCTCTTCATCCATGGCTCTGCAGGAGCACTGTGGCTACGACGATTACTGGATGGAACCTGGATTTATATTGGACTTGCGGTCCTGCAGAATGCCCTAAATGGACTGATATAGTTTTCCAATTGTTATAGTTTTTTCAATTGTTAAATACAGACAACTGATCACTATACAATCTATACATGGCTGTCCTACACTGTTGATGCTGCTTGGCCACTCAAGGATGATGAGTTCCCTGTTGCTTTGGCTTGATTTGGGGGTTTAAAGGCTTACAAACCTGTAATGCTGCTTTGAGACAATGTATTATTGTAAAAAGTGCTATATAAATAAATAACTTAAACTTTAACTTTACATTAACACTACTGAAAGTGCTGACCTCTCAAAACCAAACAATTTTATACAGGTTTTAAATAGGTTATTAGCAATTTTTTGCAAATAACATTTTTTATTACGTTTTATCCATATATTTCACAGGTTTTTGTTAAAACATATGTGGTTTAGCAGTAGGTCATGTCTGTATGATACACAAGTATATAAAACTGGTAAGTTGTCTGTAAGTTATAGTAGCAGTATAAAATCTGTAGCACCTAAAAATGTAAGGTGCAATGACTTAGTTTTGTACAAACATTATCCACTTGCTTAGTAACAAGGCAAAAAATGTCTTACTTTGCCTTCATCTTTAGGGCTGTCACTCAGGTGAACAACAGGTCCTGGGTGTGTCTTGGTTGATCTGATAACAAAAATGTAAACAACATTTATATTAATTATTGTTATAATTAGCCCCTAATTGTTTTTAAGGGTCATATTTAATAGGCTATCATTTAATAGGCTAAGTGGGATTTACAAAAAAATATATATATAACATATTTGAGCTCCCTATCCAGACAACCTTAGAAAGTTAGACTCAAATGAAAAAGTTTTTTAGTTAATTCATAAATAAATTACACGTAGTATATTGTGATATTGCAAATTTTAGTTTAAAAAAAAAAACAGACCAAACAATTAGGCTAACATAGTGCTTCTGCATCACAGCAAAATGGTCCTGGATTCAACGTAAATTCGGTTTATCTAGTTTAGATTTCATAGGATTTACATATTCACTTTTATGTAAACTGACTTCAAAAGCAGTGATTTCTTTACACAGTTTTAAAATTTAACTTAAAAATTAAAATTTTAAACATAATTTCTTGGTGGCAATTTATTTCACGCCTTTTGGATGGTACTTTGCTGACAAACAGGCATTTAAATGTATATTACAAAAAATACAATAGGTAATTAATAGTACATTAATAGTACATTAATAGTGACTACTGAAGTGCAACAATTTAAAATGACGCCGAATGACAAAGTGAGAAGAATGTATGTACTTGAAAAACGTCTTTAGTGTCTTTAGTGACGATCTGGTGCAGCTGTGTGTCTTGTCACATTGTCTTATGAAGGAGCTTAAGACAGAATCTCAAAGTGAAAGTAATATAAGTTGTGATATTTCTAAACTTCAACAGATTTCTTCAACCTGCTTCTCCATTAATCTGATCTAAGGGACAGACATAGCCATACTTTTATGTGGCATAGGTAAAGAGCAGTGACTCCCACGCTATTAATAATCTGATTGTGCCACTGAACTGGGGTTGGAATTCTATACATCATAATATTTTCCAAATCAGGCTCTGAAGA
The DNA here is from genome assembly GCA_019802435.1 of Corydoras maculifer. Classification (NCBI taxonomy): domain Eukaryota; kingdom Metazoa; phylum Chordata; class Actinopteri; order Siluriformes; family Callichthyidae; genus Corydoras; species Corydoras maculifer. The sequence goes on along the minus strand of JAFMOD010000869.1, from coordinate 141,858 downwards.
AATATGTAGAATATGCTCTTAAATTTATAAAATTTATACTTAGTTGATCATAAATAAAGCCACACTCTGGAAATTAAACAAGTTGTGATAACCACATAACCAGCATAACTTTTGGGATTCACAAACAATCTCTGAAAGTCATATTGTAATTCATAGACAAATTTAGAAATCAGTTTAGTGTTCAAAAAAGCAAAACTGACTGACAAAGGGTTTTCAATTCAATAACATATGTATTAGTCTGAAGTTTTAGACACTACACAATATCCCAGGAGATCTATATTAAACTGACTTACTGCCAGAGGCAAAAGAGCATATATGCAGAGCCTTGCAAATGCCTTATAAAAAGCCATCATATTAAACAGAAAAACTCTAAATTCCCATTGATATTGTGCAACATCTGTGAAAAAGGAAGCAAGGCCATATTTTTATGATTTACATTTCCTTGAATTTAGGCATAGGAATTCAGGCAGTTATCTGAGAAGAGCAGAGCAGCTGTGAAAAAAAACAAGGTTATGTAATGAAAAAATAAAAAAATATGAAGAACAAGGGCAAGATTTTTTTTTAGGTGCAAACCATGCAAATAAAATATTTAATTAAAGAAAATCAATTCTGACAAGCATCACATTTTCATACTAATATAAAAATATCCTAGTTAAAAAAAGTAAAAAAAAAGAAACTAGTAAAACTATTTTGTGATGTAAATAACAGGTTGAATGTAATACATTTATTTATTCACAAGTTAAGCAGCTTATTTTGATTAGGTAGGAAGTGTATTTGTACTGGAGCATATTCCAGTGTTTACAGCATGAAAGGCAGGCGAACTCCCTTAGACAGGTTGGAGACAAAGACAAACACATTTACACACACATTCACACTTATGGAAATTTTGTATTGCTTGTTCCCCTATTAGCAGGTTTTTATACGGTGTGGGGACAGAGTAGTCCCCTGTGAAAATCTACATAGACAAAGAAAAATATGAAAATTTTATACAAATAGAACCTTGTATCCCCTTACAGGAATACAAATGATGACCTTTCTTCTGTAAGGAAAGACCACTACACTACATAGAGGGAATAGATTATGAAAAACTATAATAGAACATCTGGCTGGCTGTCCTTTGTGCTCCTTACATAAAATGTTGCATCTGCTCATATAAGATGTTCCATTAAAAAGAAACAATACTTTAGATGATATGACCATTTCATTTGTTTGAACTATCAATTCAAGAGCTAGAGCAAGAGAGGGAGGAATTTTGGAGTACTCCATTGCATCTCTTTTGTCAAGAAGTGTTCCATAGAATCATGAAGGGCCTGACACTATTTCAGTGGCAAGATGACAGAGCTTTCCTTGCTGGCTCATCAGTCTGATGCTCTCAAGTGCTGATGCATACATTTCCCATGTTTGAGGTGATTTTAAAGCAATCTCATTTTAATAATTTGTGTAAGTAATCCAAAGAGTGTTTACATTTCTACGTTGGTCTTTAACAGTTTGAAAAATATAATAGTTATTAGACAACAGAGAATAGATTGGTTGAACAAGTGATGCCATAGAAACTATACTGCAATAGCCCACTATATTCTGTCCCTGGACATACAAATTCATTCTTAGATTCATTCATTCATTACCTCCCGCTTATCCTCTATTAGGGTCGCGGTGGGGTTGCCCATGCCCATCCAGGGGAGAACGTCTCGGGCGCTGGGCAGACAGACCCAGGACAGGGCGCCAATCCATCGCTGGGCACACACTCACTCACACAGACACACTCTAAACGGGGCAATTTTGAGAATTCAATTAACTTGATCCATGTTTTTGGACTGTGGGAGGAAACCGGAGAACCCGGAGGAAACCCACGCAGACACGGGGAGAACATGGAAACTCCACCCAGATGGGGATTGGAACCGGGAATCCCTAGCGCTGAGAGGCGAACGTGCTAACCACTAAGCCACCGTGCCGCCCATTCTTAGATTACTTTCATAATTTAATTGACCATTGAGAACGATTTTGGGTGCTGGTTACACACTTACTAATGCACACTAATTTAGAGCAGCCAATTCACCATGAATTCATGTTTTTGGGCTGTGGAGGAAAACCACTATGTCTCTGCTTATTGAACTTATACAGCAACAGTGGTTATTGCCATCATCAATAAGCAAACTTAACATTTTCAAGCACTATAAAATATCCAAATCATATAACAATTTAATAAAAAGATTTCCTAAGGAAATGCATTTTAATTGGTGAAATGGAGGGAGATACTAAATTGTCCACTAGTTGCAAATTTCTATGTGTATATTTGTCCCAAGACAAACTATCTACCTGTCTGTTAAGTTTGTTTGCTTTTCTCTTTATAAGTGCCATAAGCATAATTAGAATAAACAGTTTGGAAAATGAACAAATAAATATTCTAAACCATTACAAGTTCAAATAAGCAGAAGGGTGATGTAACATAGTGGTAAACAGGTCTGAACTGCCCATTGGGAGTACTGAGATATTTCCCTGTTGTCTGGCCTGTCAGCTGGCTATGGACGGCCAGACTGGATGATGGTAAAAATACCAGTGCTGTTGTATTTGTAAACATTGTCTCTGCAGTACTATAGCATAAAAAGCTGGTAGAGTTGCATGGCACAGATGAAAAACTCAGAACTTACTGAATCATGGACCATTTAACACTTGACTTAAAGGACAGTTCAGGGCAGAGACATTAAAACATTTTTAAAGAAATAAATTAATCAAGGGCGGCACGGTGGCTTAGTGGTTAGCACGTTCGCCTCTCAGCGCTAGGGATTCCTGGTTCGAATCCCCATCTGGGTGGAGTTTCCATGTTCTCCCCGTGTCTGCGTGGGTTTCCTCCGGGTTCTCCGGTTTCCTCCCACAGTCCAAAAACATGGATCAAGTTAATTGAATTCTCAAAAATTGCCCCGTTTAGAGTGTGTCTGTGTGAGTGAGTGTGTGCC